>JAOVVI020009400.1:0-13632 GCA_028571085.2 Nepenthes alata
CCGATTTGCGGCCCCTGATCTGTAGGACAATCTGAATTTTTGGTACCAACAAGAAGATTAACCAACATTAATGTTGCATACCAGAAATTCGGATTGTCCTACGGATCATGGGCCGCAAATCGGATCTTCTTGTTGGCTGATCTGACGCGGATCCGTCTCCATAATCTTGAATCTAAGTCCTGTACAACACAACTAAAGACGAGAGGTCAGAGGTCGGCGGGAATTGCTCCCACCATAAACCCTCCAACGCTCAAGTTAGATGCCTTTTAAAAAATATAGAAAGATAAATGGAAGACGCATATGTGGTGGATTGAGCATAGATGAAAGTCATGCTTCCAAGAATAGAGAAATAATTCTTTTCCAACCGAACCCCCCTTTTGGGATGAGGGAGGGCTCTTTATGTAAGGTATTTTGGACGGAGCACATGACTCTAGGATGACTGGTTGGCAAGGCTTTTCTTCTTTCCTTCATCTTTTTTCTTCTTTTGGGAGCCTCATAAAGGATTTTTCCCTCTCTTCTCTTTTTATCCTTTTCTAGATTCCCTCCTGGAATGATGGAGGGCTGGCCTCCTTTTCAATATTTTTTCTGGCCTCCTTCTCAATATTCTTTTGAGATAGGATAAATTATCTCTCTGGCCATTTACCTTGCGGTTTACTCCCGTTTCTCCTCTCCTCGGTATGAGGTATTTATATAGACGGAGGATCTTATCCATAGTCAACCGTCGAAGTGATTGAATCTTATCTATAATTAACTGTCGGTGATTATCTTATTCAGAGCAGGCGGATAATGTTTTCTAGCATCCCCCATTAGATTTTTTCTGTAAGGAATAACTTTTGTGAAATTGGGCAAACTCTCAAGATGACCTCACCATGTAAATCTACACATCAAGTAATTTTGGATGAGCAACAGTAGGAAAGTATAATAACAATTTAACCGTTAATATTATAAAATATTTGGTGAAAGGTGGTATTGTTGTATTAAAAATAATTATCGTATGATAAAAATATTATATTTTAACAAATGAATAAATACGGCTTGTTGAATATACAAATTATCTTAATCCTACAAAATGCATTACCAACTACATCTTTATGATATAATGGATTATTTAAATAAAATGGCATAAGTAATTTTTGAACATAAGTAGTACCATATTTTATAATGTTAGCTATTTATACTTATTATGGCTATTTGCTAAAAGTAACTAATTTCACCGAGTATTTATTTTACTAAAAATACATTTGAACTGAAAATTTTTATAAATGATATTATATTTGATATAATATCTGTTTTAATAAATTTAATATCAAATTGAAATTTTTGTTTCATTTCAGAGTTTTTTTTTTTCTTTAATCCATCCTGAGGTTTTGCCTAATTTAACGAACAACAGTTGGCCAGTTAACCGGCGGTGCACGAACTTTGCATGCAGAAGAGCGGACTGTCACGTTAAAAAAAATAGATAAAGTGACAGACCAATAAGCCAACGACCGTCCGCCAATTGCACGTTAGTCGTTTCTAGAACACTGAACGGGCAGTAATCCTATAGAAACCCCGGTAAGTAAACTTATTCAATGTTGTTGCGGATGCTGTCATTTCTTTGAAAAATTCAACGAATTTTGTTGGCAGTGAAAGAGCAGAGGGAAAAGGGATAGGGGAGCTGAGGTGGGCTCCTCTCGTGCAGTTAGGGTTCTTTGCAGATCTCCGAAATTTTGAAGAAACAGCTGCACAGATCGACGATAGAGAGAGGGAAAAGAGAGATTAGAGATTCGAGCATGGACCTCTTTGATCCGAGAACGGTGATGGATGCAGATCCAGATCGGTTGCAGGATGAAGGGAACTTCGGCTTTGCGTTTAATGACAGCAACTTCTCCGACCGCATGCTCCGGATCGAGATTTTGGCCGGATCTTCGGGTTCTAAGTCCGATTGCGAGGGCTGTAGTAGCCTTGCTGATTGGGCCCGCAATCGTAAACGCAGGAGAGAAGATTTGAAGAAGGAGAACGGTTCGTATTTCTACTTTTCTCTTTCTTCTTTTACATTTCCTTTTCTATGTTTGTTTTTTTTTTCCTTCGCTATTAATTTCGTTTTCTAGTTTTTTTTTTCTTTATCCCTTTTTCTTGATGTTTTGAGGTTTATTTCTTTGTGATAAAGGAATGGCGTATCCGTTTCCATATGATTTTCTGGTTCTGTGATATGGATGAGGAGGTTTTCTTCTTCCTGTTGATTTTCGTCAGATCTACTAAGTTTCCGTAGTTGGTTTTTGAAAAACCGATGCTTCAAAATTGGTATAATTTATTCTGACCATTCCCATTTCTATTTATATATCTCTGGGGAAACAAAATGATTTTTCATATCAATTTTTTGTCTTATTTCTAAAAAAAAAAAGGATTATCACTCATTTTAGTCATAGTCGTACGTTGGTGGAGACATTATTGTTCGTCATTTCCTTGTTGCCTTTTGGTTCACTGGATGTGCGATAGAATGGAGAAGGTACTGGGAAATGTTGGAGTATTTTGAAGGAGTTTCATAAACTTTTTGTTCACTGAAGTAAGCCTTGGAGTCTCTACCCTGCCTGATTTGTTGTTAAGTAATAAATTCAAATGGAAGGTGTCGAATGGATTGTGAAATTCATGACAACAGGCACGTTGTTGTCTGTGGAGAATTGCATAGCTGTGTATATGGTTAGATATCATAAACAGGGTTTGAAATTCCGTCTCCATGGTGATGATGATGATGATTAGGATCACCGTGCTGTTAATGACAAATGTTTGACATTGATCTACGTTGATCATATATTTTTTTATGAGCAAAGGCTGTGCTTTTTATGATCGAAGTAGGTACAATTTTGGAAGTGGACAAGCTCCATCTATTGTGACATATTTCTTGGCATGCCACTTAATACGTGACTCTTCTTTTTCCAGTTCATTTTCTTTGTGTTAATACTAGACAGCTCCACTTTAGGTGTGGGAAATTATTTAATTGCTCTGAGTTTAACATGCTTCTAATTGGCTTGCCTGATAGTGTAGTTTTAGCAATGTTAACGCTCTGGTGTGAAGGAGCCTGCACATCAGGAAGTGACCCTAAGTAACAGACTGAAGATGTTTCAGATTGCAGCCAGTTATTTTTTTTTTTTTGAAAAAATCGATGGAGGAGGCTTGTTATTACCTGTGGGAGGATGAACTGTCACCCGGGCAAATTTTCCTCCACCTGTTTTCATTTCGTGAATGACTTGTTCCCAGGGCTGAGACTGTCATTTTCTGCTATTTGAAACTGTATTATTTGGTGAACAAATGACTCTTCTTGATCTTCTCTTTCTTGCAATGTGTCTTTTCGCAATGTGTATTGTGCTTTTATTACTAATTGAGCATATTGGAGCTTAGTCTTGTAGATTGCATTTTTATCGTCAGTATTTTATGTATATTGATGTTTAACCTTTTGACTAATCTAATTATTTCTTTAATTATTGATGCTTGTGACTGCCTGTGCATATTGTCTGTTATCTATGTTCCGTGTGTCTGTCAATAGTGGTATAACTGTGGTCTTGACGAGTGCTATTTGTGTATATCAGGTGCAGATGTTGCAGTTGCAGTTGCAGAGGAGCAGGTGTTGAATCAGCCTGATGCAGATGATGTTTTAGGCTGTGAAAATGACGATGAGGAAGCAGTTGCTATGATTGAAGAGGCACCTTCAGGTATTGTTATATTCTTAAGTCTACTTGTTGAATATTTTGGTTTTGGATATGTAGCTTGATTTAATTTTTGTCCTCTATTGTGATAATTATCTAGTCTTAGTAGTGATAAAATTGCGCTTTTAAAACCTGAGTTCAATGGTTTATTGTCACATAACTAATTTTGTGCGAAGCAGGGTAAAGTTGCATGCATTTATTTCCCACAAGGCAGTGAAGAATCCTAGCGAAATAGGTTGCTTAATGACTTTTATGCTATTCTGACATAATTAGAGACTTGATGGGCTTGTATAACTTATGAGTCTTGTTAGTCCATTTTGCAACCATATAGGGGATCTCAGTAAAGTTTACAACCTATGAGTTATTGACTGAATCCCTGTATTCATCGGCACAGTGAGGATTTTGCATTCTGTTGCATGTGTTGATGGTGGGAATGCTAATACTCTATTCATTGCTTCTAGTAATTGTTATCGTTTTTTTCTTATCTTCATCTTGATGTTTGAACAGCCTAGACATGTATTTTCTATTATGTTTTTTTATATGCTACATTTTTTAAAGCATGCTGAGTGTGCATTTGTAGGAGATGAAGCAGCGCATAGCAATGATTCATCTTGGAGCATGGACTGCACTACAGTTGTGAGAGTTAAGACATTGCACATCAGCTCCCCTATTCTAGCAGCAAAAAGCCCATTTTTCTACAAGGTAGAGATCATTTTGTCATCCTGGTTGCTGTGTTTTTTTTTTTTTGGGCTTAGCCTCTTAAAATGTGCCAGTGTTTGACTTTCATCTGCCTTCATCTTATTATGCTGGCGTAGCTGTTCTCCAATGGTATGAGAGAGTCAGAGCAGAGGCACGTAACACTAAGAATAAATGCATCTGGTATGAATGATTTAGCTGTCTTTAGACATAGCTTTGGTTTTCATTATTTTAAACTATCAAAAGCTTTAATGAATATTTTGCTCAATTTTCACCTTTATTTCCAATTCACATGCTTGTGCGCCTGCAAACACACTCTCATGCATATTGTATTTTGTGGTTTTTTGTGAAAGATTTAATATTAGTACTATAAGTAAGAACAGCTATTGAAAGAGAACTATGTCCTACCAGCTCGTGGCTGTCAAATAGATATTTTTGGTAGTTGATTGTCCTAACTAATAATATTATATTCTTTCGTTCTGGATCAGAGGAAGCTGCTCTGATGGAGCTGCTGAATTTTATGTATAGCAATACTTTGACGGCAACTACAGCCCCAGCAGTGCTGGATGTGCTGATGGCAGCTGACAAATTTGAGGTTGCTTCATGTATGAGACACTGTAGCAGACTGTTGCGGACCATGCCGATGACACCCGAGTCTGCGCTGCTATATCTGGAGCTTCCTTCCAGTGTGTTAATGGCCGAGGCAGTTCAACCATTGACAGACACAGCAAAGCAGTACCTCGTTGAGCGTTATAAAGACATAACCAAGTGAGTTTCCCTCACCATGTTTGGCGGGGTTTTTTCTATAGAGTATGCAGAGTGCCACCCATCCCAGCCCGCGCTTTCCTTTCCAAACCTTATCTCAATTTTTCATTAATAGATGTTCCATCTACATTTGTTCGAAGAACAACTGATAATTATTTGAAAGGCTGCAACATATGTGATGGTATATACTGAATTGATTTTGCTTCACTTCTGAAGGTTCCAGGATGAGATAACAGCGTTGCCAATTGCTGGAATCGAGGCTGTTCTCTCGAGTGATGATCTTCAGGTAGCATCGGAGGATGCTATTTACGACTTTGTGTTGAAGTGGGCTAGGATACAGTATCCAAGACTTGAAGAACGCCGTGAAATCTTGGGCACCCGCCTTGTCCGCTTCATCCGCTTCCCGTACATGACCTGCCGGAAGCTGAGGAAGGTGCTAACCTGCCCCGACTTTGATCACGAAGTGGCATCCAAGCTTGTGCTTGAGGCTCTCTTTTTCAAGGCCGAGGCCCCGCACAGGCAACGCACTCTTGCCACGGAGGATTCTGCCTCCACCAGCCGCCGCTTTCTGGAGCGGGCGTACAAGTATCGTCCTGTTAAGGTGGTGGAGTTCGAGCTGCCCCGGCCTCAGTGTGTCGTCTACCTAGACTTGAAGAAGGAAGAGTGTGAAAATCTATTCCCATCCGGTCGGGTGTATTCTCAGGCATTCCACCTCGGTGGGCAAGGGTTTTTCCTTTCCGCTCACTGCAACATGGATCAGCAGAGCGCTTTCCACTGCTTCGGGCTGTTCCTCGGAATGCAGGAAAAGGGGTCGGTAACTTTTGCAGTTGACTATGAGTTTGCCGCAAGGCAGAAACCAACCGAGGAGTTCTTGAGCAAATATAAGGGCACCTACACCTTCACGGGCGGGAAGGCTGTGGGGTACAGGAATTTGTTCGGCTTACAATGGAAGTCCTTCACGGCGGAGGACAGCCCTTACTTCATCAACGGCATTTTGCACCTCCGAGCCGAGCTTACCATCAGACACTGACTAAAAAGTCAGGTCCCTTTGAACGGTGGGAATGTTATTTATCTTGGGGTAGCTGTTTTTCGTTTTTTCATTTTTCCTTAAGCTTTCCTTGTGGCTTGGCAGGGTATACAAAGCTAGGGCAACAATGCTATGCGCTAAAACTATTAAAACTTCTGAGATCTGAGGATTATGTTGTCCTGGCCAAACCTCCCGGAACGGCAAGGAAAAATGCCTGTTGTGTAAATGTGGCGTATGGATTTGCTGTATTCTGACATGTCTCAGCTGACAAATGTAAATTGTTGTCTGTGACCTTTTTTTTTAAATATATATATATATGTTAGTTTTTATCTTAGTATTAATTTTAGAGTTTGTGTAATTTTAAGCTAAATCCATTATATTTTTGCTCGTAAAAATATATACGTATGTGATGCTTAAAATTTTAAAGTGAAAGTGTTTTGGGATTTTCAAATGATGTATGTATCATGTGACATTAAGTTAGTGAGGTTTACTTTTTGCATGATATTAAATTTCCATTCAAATAAAAGTTAGAAATAAAATTATAAAACTGTATCTGCACGTAATCTATAGTCCAGCCTCCGGGTTAAAATGATCAAAAATGTTGAAATTGGTTTTGGTTGTTATCTAAGTACTAATTCTTGATTGTTGTATTGATTTTGACCAAATTCACCTAAAATTTGATGAAATTTGTTTGGACTGATTTTAACATTTATTAAGAAGAAGAATGAAGATAGAAAGAAAGAAAGAAGAAACTGATGCTTTTTAGTATATCGCTGCCGTAAAAACAAGGGAAATTATTTTATTTAAAAGAAAAAAGAAAAGGAAGATTGACGCACAGGTGAAATTCGGATTTCGATGGAAAACTGACGGCTGGCAACGAACAATCGCGTTCCATACAACTGTACCCAATAAAGGTACCAAATCCGCCACGTAAAACCGGTTCACGAGTCCTCCACCCCGGCCTGAAGTCCCCCCTTTGTGAACCCGTTCCATAAATTCGGTAGAAATAGAAAAGATAAGGGCATAATCGTCTTTACATCTCACAATATTCCGTGAGCTCTCGCGTTACTTCTGGTTCTATAAGGAAGGAGGCGGCACGCATAAGATCGGTGAGAGCAGAAAACCGAAGATTGCGAGACGAATTCTCCTCGCAGAAAATCTAGAGCCACAGATAATTCCGAAGTACCGAACCTCCTAGACGCAATCTATAAACTTGCTGTAAGGCCTAATCGCCGCCGTAAAAGCCGCAGCCGCCAGATTTACGTTTTGTAGGCACAGAGAGCGAGAAGGAATCGGAGATGCCGAAGAACAAGGGAAAGGGAGGCAAGAACAGGAAGAGAGGAAAGAACGAGGCCGACGATGAGAAGAGAGAGCTGGTCTTCAAAGAAGACGGCCAAGAGTACGCTCAGGTGCTTCGTATGCTCGGAAATGGGCGGTGCGAGGCGATGTGCATCGATAACTCTAAGCGTCTCTGCCACATCCGCGGTAAGATGCACAAGAAGGTGTGGATTGCAGCGGGCGATATCATTCTAGTCGGTCTTCGTGACTATCAGGTGCGATTTTAACGAATACGTAGATATGGTTACTGTTTTTTGACATCGCTAAATTGCGCCTGCGAACGGCGTTCTGATATCTTTACTTGTCTTTTATCTTCCCTGAATAAAGATATGATTCGATCTGTTCGTGTTGATACTGTCAATTTTCTGTCAAAATCTTTTATTTTCGATGTCCTTTTTCTCGATGTTGTGACGAGGTCTAAATATATGTTTTGAGGTGCTCATGTACCTGATAACATTGTTTCTTGATGAAAAAAATTCTTTGCTGAGAGATGGTATGTGCGTAAACTGGTCGTCTCTAATGTGCAGATGCATTCTGGGGAACCAAATTTCATAACTGGATTTTGGATTTTTCTATGATGTAATTGATGGTGAAACTGGAACCTTTTGTGAAAATTCACGTGAGCATATGCTTGTTGTGCCACTTATGCCATATCTTAATTATTGAATATCCAACATAAGAATATGCTTTTTGTGCCAGTTAAAACATATCTTAACTATTGATGGTCCCGCATAGTGTAACTCATTAGGTTTCTTACCTTTATGAGGATCGCTTAATGTTGCATTTGTGAGATTGTCTATGGTTTCCTGAAAATATTGTTTGCTTGTTCACTTTATTGCTCAGAAATATGAAAGGAAATGTGTGAACCCTCCATTTTTTGGTTCATGGTTCTGAATGTGTGTGACTGTATGGTGGATGCTTGACCTTGAAATATTTGATGACAATTGGTTGCTGTTATTTGGTCTAACCACGTGGGATCTTGTAAATTGGGAATTATTATGCTTCTGTTGCTGAAATTGCAATTTTAAGTGAATGTTAGTTGTTATGCCCTTTTCTCCTGTCATCACGTTGAAATGTTTCCTTGGGCAGGGTTTTGTCTTCTTGAGCAAAGAGTTGCTATGTATATGCTGATAGAGTAGTTGGACCTTTATTTGGCTCAGGAACATACTCCGTTGCATTTGTTCCTAATTAGAACTATAATTTTGTTCATTTTTGGAGCTAAAATTCACCTTTCTAGATTTTTTTTAATTACAATGAATAACTGGTTCCACTATCAAAAATTTTGGCCCTTCAATTTTCAGATGAAGATTAGCTGGTGAGTTAGGAAATGAACCTGCTGATCCCATTGTTGAGAATCTATTGTTCGCTGCATGTATGTGAATATCATTTACATGTTTTTTATGTGCCAATTATGGTTATGTTTATTGCTTTAAGATAAAAATGTCTCAGAGATATTTTGGTTGTTCTGTCTTGAGCCAATCTGTTCCTTCACTACTGTGCATCAGTTGTTCTAAGGTCATTGGGTGTTATCTATTGCTTACCGTTTGTTCTAATCAAAATGTTCTTATTTGTACATGTGCTTTAGAAGGATAAATGTTTTGGGTTGTCGGTGTTGATGTCCTCTAGTATTGATTGCTACTTTTGGAATTTTTTATGTTCTTTCTGTTTGCAACAGGATGATAAGGCAGATGTAATTCTCAAGTATATGCCTGATGAAGCCAGGTTGCTGAAGGCCTATGGTGAGTTGCCGGAGAACATCAGGCTGAATGAAGGTATTGCAGGAGGTCTTGATGAGGAGGACGATGGAGCTGGCGATGATTACATTGAGTTCGAGGATGAGGATATTGATAAGATATGAAGACCCATTGAGTTTGTGGGTTAATTTTATCTGAAGTAGTTATATATGGTTCTAGTTGGATATATCCAATGTGGCATTCAACGTAGAGCAGCATGCCTGCTTACTATTGGGTTGTTTTGCAACCACACTTGATGGCTGATATATTGATGTTGAAACAATAGAATTTTTTATCTTATATTATGTCGTTCTATACTGTGGATGTATATTTGCCTTATTTCAGTTATTACTCATTGGAGGATGGAGACGATGTTGGCCTTTTCCTCTTATAGTTTCTCGGTTTTTCTGTCAAATAAATGAATTTTTCTGTCAAATAAATGAAACATTGTCAAAACAGCAGACAAAATTGGCTATTTTTCGACCTCTTGTTTTATTTACCCAACATGAAAATTGTCGGTCATATGTTGAGCTTGCAGGAGACGAATGGGAAGAGCAGGTGAAGAATCAGCAGAACAGTTTTATCAAGTGATTATTTTTCCAGCAAGGTAGCTTCTGGTTTGCTGTCTTCTTTGCATAATCAGTTGTTCCAACCACCACCGGTTCATCCTTTATCCTTTTTTTACTTTTTATCACTTTGTGTTTTATCTCTAGAGGTGGTTTCTACTTGAATGTAATACAACCGAAACTTTATGCAGTTACTAACGTTAGATGCCTAATGGATGGAGAAGTGATGATGAAAGAGGATCAATTGAGGACTGGAGCTGCTGTGGATGCAGCCGGCATTATTGGTGCTAGGGATGAGAGATGACAATAGAAGATCAATTGAGGAGGACCGGTGCTAGTTTTGGATGCTGCCAGCGTTGCTGGGTGGCTAGAGTGGGGACAACAAGGTGAAGCACGTGTGAACGGTAATTAATATTTTTACTTTGTCTAGCAATAAATATTTCATTTTTATATGCATGTAGTGATTCTCTTTTTGGGCAGGGAGATCTTATTTTTCTCACCTTTTCATAATAAGTAATTTTAAGCTGAGTTTATTCCCAGTCAATGTTTTCTAACCGACCAAGATAACGAGAATTGGGTGGGATTAGCTATGATAGGTTATATTTAATTTGTATTATTTCCCCAAATTTGGTGCAACTGGTAGCTACTTCTATCGCTGGGCCCTTCTTAGATCCACCGTTGGGTATGTTATGTTAGACAATTTATGTTTGTCTATATTTTTGGGGATAACAAAGATTGGGTTTGGGTTAAACGAACTAAATTCAAATACTAACTTAATATTTCAAATCTATAATTCGAATTTATTCTAAATGACTCGAGGTGACGCTCAGATAAAAATGTGATGGTTTAGATTATATGCAAATATAAATTCACATGAAAATTATTTTTCCCTTAATGGAAAAATAAATGATAATTATTGCATAATTTCTAATCAGTTAAATCAGTGGTGTTTTTTGTCAACAAACATTTACAATAATAATCTATTAAACATGGTAGTGAATGAATGATGGTGTATGAATAAGGTGAAATGTGTCTGAGAGTTATGGTAGAACAAAAAATAGACAGAGATTTGAATTTTTAAGCTAGTTTTGACTATATATATATATATATATATATATATTATATTTGATCAAATTTGAATTGAGACATAATTAAGAAGATTTGGAATTTAACTAGATCTAAACCCAAATCCAATCAAAACGGATAAACCTAGATAAATTTGTGGCGATTAGTACCATCCCTTGTATTGTTCAGCAAACCTTATTTATCAATTTCTTTACACCTCTATCCTTGAAGGAGCACTGCATTGACACAGCCAACAACATATTTCACATTAACCACCCTGGTTCACCGCTTCAAACATTGGCAAAGAGGGGCTAGCAAATCACAGAGTCAATTCGAACGTCATTTTTATCGATTCACAAGCACCCGAATAGAAAAAAGCCCTTAAGCATCAATAAATTGGAATTCCAAATAATTATTAAAATGCTACAGCTTGGATTTATGGAGAAAGAGAGAGAAACTCTACATGCTCTTCTACATGATGAGAATGAAATACCTCTCACATAGGAGAGTCGAACTAATCCGAATAAGTGATCAGTTGTCCAAGATTATATTACACAGTTCATGGTGATGGGGTTCATTCAGTTCCCGCAATCTTCTTCTTCAAGGATTCAATGTCTTGTGCTAGTTCCTTTCTGCTCGACTGCATTGAGAGAAAAGGGAGTTAGGAGCACAATTAGAACTGTGGAGCGGCAAGGGAGAAGGGAGGTCACATATGTGCTTAATTAACAAAACAAGACAACCTTGTTAAGTGTTTGTATGAATTATATTGGAAAAATATATCCGTTATGTTGAGTCCGTAGAATTGATGAAGAGAGAACGTAACAAGATGAAAGAGCTTAACCATGCTCATCACAGAATTAACTAATCGTTGATATAACTGGCCTGACAGCCAAATAAAAGAGTTCTCCAGATTTTACCTTGAAGAGGAGGTAGCGGTAGACAAACCATCCTGTATATCCAAGCCCTACCAACTCCAAGATCTTCGGAAGCTGATGAATGGTAAGATATTTATAATTAGAAAGTGGTGAAGAACTTTGCTGATATCATGGACTATATAAGCTGCTGTTCTCTTTTTGCTAGCTTATGATTAAGTGAAGATTTAAAGAATTTAAACAAAAAAAAAAAAAACCAAAACCGTAGTTCTTGTCACTAGCATGAACTAAAATCCGGTACTTGCGTGAAGGAAACTAAATGATATTTATTCTGCGACCGACACATAGGGGGTTCACCTATGTCGGTTTGGTTACAGTCAGATCACCCGAGGATACCCCCCAATTTAAGTTTTTTCCCTTGAAAGAAAGAGCCCTTTTAGATAAAGACGTGAAGGTAGAAAATTCGATTATGATCTTTCCAAAGAAACCAACTCTGACTTCACATTCAAATGGTAAGAACAATCAGACTAAAAAGTCATTCAACTAAATGAATTTAACAGTGAAATAAGCAAACTATTCCCTTATTAATAGACGCTGGTCCAACACCTCAGAATGACTTAGAAGTCTTTATGCGAACAGTATGAGGTTTGAGAGTCACATACACGGTAGCGAATGGGGTTAGCATCTATATGCACAACGTTAGACCTACCCACCCTAGTTGTTCAAAAATCAATATATTTACTTGAGCTACCCACTTCAATCATTGTGACTCATGATCTTTATTTAGAGTAGAAGAGCTCGATCCCAGATCAGGCTCTGGTCAAGGTGATGGATGACTATCATTTTCTCTTATTCTAAGATACCACCATAATTCCTATTCCTCATCTTGAGGTATATTACTAATCATTTGGTATAACAGCTTAAGATATATTATTAATCATTTAGTATGACAGCTCTATCTTATAGCCTAGCTCGGTGGATTGCCTTTTGTAGAGTTCAGTAAATAGAAGAAACTAGTAATTCTTTGTAAACAAGAAATGAGTATATTCATACCTCCCAAGAACAAAATTTCCAAGACAAATGATCATTTTTTTCATAAAATTTACAGCATATTGTGTTGATTGCGTGGCAGCAAGGTAGGGGCAGTGGGGATGGCAGCTGAGCGATGGTGGTGGCAGGTGGTGTGGAAATGTGCCAGTGATTTGGAATATATTTTTTTATGAGAATGGTAAAATGTCATTTTCAATTAATTCCTTCAAACATATTATACCCATATACCAAATACTCTAAACGTAATTCTCAACTCAATTCTCAAATATTTGAAATTGATCAAGTAAATATAGGAATATTAATTTTCAATTGTATTTTTGTATTTTTAGCGCGCACGGCGATGTGGCCTCAAGTGGAATTCCGGTATGAAAATGACCAGGCTAGAATTCCGGTATGAAAATGATCAGGTTGGAATTCTGGTGTAAAATGACCGGATTGGAATTCCAATGTGAAATGACTGGGTTGAAATTTTGGTGTGACTCGAAGTGGAAATTCCAGAGTGATACACAAGGTCGGAGTGATTTTGGTAGTAGAGATGGGCAGGTAGACAAATCTGGTATGCGCCGAAAAGTACCTATAAAGTCAGTACATGCAGTAGAGCAGATAGTTAACCTTCCAGAGTTGATAGCCGACTTTGCAGAGCAGGTCAACAAAGGGCAGGAAGGCAACTTTGCATAGTAGACTTAGTAGTGCATACGATCATTTTACAAAATAGGTGTCGTCCAATACATTTGTATATATATATATATATATATATACACATTACTGCGTTTTTTTTAGTGTGAAGAAACACAGAAAAACAAAAGAGTAGTGCTTTACTATTATACTCTGTTTTTC
>JAOVVI020009401.1:0-13631 GCA_028571085.2 Nepenthes alata
TTATGCTAAAATAAAAAATTTAATATCAAAAAATATTTAATAAAAACTCTAAAATAAAATTACTTAAACAGCCGCACAACCATCGGTCTCCGTTGTTCCTTGTCCCATCTCTTTCCCTTTCCGTACGTCCCTCGCTCTTGCCAGTAAAAAGTAATTTAAGAACTTCAAAATTTTTGTGAACTCTGCTAAAATGAAAATAAAAATTCTCAATATATAGTATTAAAATTACCTCATATTAATATATTTAATAATTTATTAAAATAATTAAATATTATAAATTTATATAATTTTATTAAAAAATATCTCATTTAATAGTCACATTGTTCAATGAAAATAAGAATAATTTTACCAGTAAAGAATTAATAACCTTTTTATTATATAAATTTAATATTATTTATTATTTATTAAAAATAATCAATGATGATTTTTTGGAATTATGAAGAGCAGTTTTTAGATTTAAGCGAAGCTAAGCTTTTTAAAACTTTTATTGATTTTAAATTTAAATACTCATCATAAAAATTGTACAAAATAAATTTACACAAATTATATAAAATCTCATAAATTAAGATAGATCAGTGCATAGAGAGATAAATTAATTTTAATTTTTTTAAAAGAATACGATATATAAATTCAAATATATTATAAATATTTAATTATAAAATATCATAATAATTTTTTTTTAAAAATATTAATCATTTAAATCTCTAAAGTCCTACTCACAGAGCACATGTCATGCCTTGAATCCCAATTATATATATATATATATATATAATATGATTATAGCGCAATAGAATAATCCTAAATTAAGCCTGATCAGAGGGAGGGAGTTGCTAGTGATTCATGTTTATGGAGGTTTAATTAATAGTTAATTTTACAGTTGACATTCGGATTATTTGTCAGTAGTGATTTAATCGCAATTCATTATCTTTAATCTTCTGCACCAGAGAAAAAGGCAAGAGGAAAAATCTCTTGCTCAGGTGATCATCGCCTTCAATTCTATCTTTTTACTGTAGCCCTTCTTACCCGCCATGACGGTCAGTCACTCTGTTTTCAGAAAACTGCGTGCTGCCACCACCACAACCGCGACGACCACCACCACCACCAACTCTCTATTAGTATATGATGCTCACTTTTCCCTTCCTCTCCCTCCGTCCATTTGCTGCTTTCAATCTCCTTAGTGTCTCCCCTCCATCTCCCAGAAAACCTCCATTGAAGCCCAGCTCAGAAACTGTAGATTCGCCTGGAGAAAATCCTCCATGAAAAAAATGAACCCTCTGGAGCTAGCGTCACTGGTCTTACTCCTTCTGTCTCTACGCTCCCTCTCCTCGCTTCCAAAATCAGCAACGTCAGCAACACCAATGAACTGCTCAGACACTTTTCGCATATGCACATCGTTTTTAGCATTCAAACCTACTTCAAACGACACCCTACCCTTGATCCAGAGTATGTTCGACGTACTGCCTGACGACATAATGGTCGAAAATACAGATTTCAATTACATCTTCATCAAGAAAAACTGCTCCTGTGACTCGAAATTGAAGATTTACTTGACCAACACTACTTATACTGTGAGGGAGAGTGATGGGTATGTGTATAATCTGGTCTCTGAGGCTTATGATGGGTTGGCTTATTTTTCCAATTCGAATACTACCCGAAAGGCTCGCGTCGGAGCAGTGATTGCTGTGAGGTTGTTTTGTGGGTGTTCCAGTGGATTGTGGAATTATTTGATGAGTTATGTGATGAGAGATGGGGATAGTGTTGCTTCTTTAGCTAGTCGATTTGGGGTTAGCATGGATAGTATTGAGGCGGCAAATGGGATTGACGATCCTGATAATTTTAGTGTTGGTTCAATATATTATATTCCCTTGGATTTGGGTAAGCTTGTTTTTGTTTCCATTCTTTTTAATTAAATTGCCATGATTGAAATTCTCAGTTTGTTAGCTGTAATTAATGTCGTGTATGTTGAACTGGGTTTAATTTTGAAGACGACGGATAGTGTGTTGATTAGTCGATTCATTGAATGTGATCTATTGAGGGGAGAATGAAGAGGTTTCTCTCAAGGAACCAGCTAACCAAAAGCCTAACTTAATCACAAATGTACCTTTCACCACGCCTTGAAATATAGGCTTGTTTTGATCCCTTTCTGATTGCCTTGATTTGAATTTGTAATTTAGTGGATTGAATTCAGCGTGGATAGCTGGGATTGTGATTGATTTTAACATGTAGAGTAGTGTGTTAATTCATTGCACTGGGTGTGATCTTTGAGATAAAAAATAGAAGATTTGTAGATTTAGCTGAGGACTAGACTGAAATTATGCTGAGGAAGGTAAGGCATCATCAATGGAAAAGATGCAAAAGAAACAAACACTAATTCAAAGTAAAGAATTGCAGTCCCTTTGAGTATATGGCTGCTAATTTAAGCCCTCTAGACACTCCTAACATTTGCAAAGGAAAAGCAAGAAGCAGGATTCTTTCTGTCTGGTTGAAGCTGGGATAGATAACCATCTTTTAATATTCTTGCATCCATCTCTTTCCAAATGTACCAAATTACTGCCAACATAGTTGCACCCCTTTTAAAGAATCTGATGAAGCTTGCTCTTTTTACTGCTGACATACTTAAAGAAGTTGCCACAAAGAAGGAAGCCTTATCTATGTGTTGAACTTGCTTAGAATAGACATTTACATTGTGTGTTTGGTTGTTGAAATAGAATAATAAACCGTTTGTCTTGAATTGAATTAATTTTGACAGTTAAGCACAAGACATGCATTTTCAAATTACCCAAATATGCATCAATGACACCAAAAGAGCCTGAATTCCATTACACCAGGATAGTTTTGAAATCCTTGATTTTTTTTGGATCTGTGACATTATGAGACCAACCGAATAAGTGTTTAATCTCATAGTGATGAGTGAGGGTGAGGGTGAGGGTGAGGGTGGTGGATAATCTATTTCAAATGTTGAAGCCAGGGTGGTATATGAAGGATTCCAATGAAAATGGTTGGAGATTCCAATGTTGGTGGTTGAATTAATGTTGTAAGTTTTGTATACAATTGACAGTGTTCAGTTGAATTTAGGAAGGTCAATGAATATGAAAGACCATACAGCCTTCCTTTAAACCAAAAATGATTAGTCAACACTTGACAAGATTTGGGTAGTCTAAAAATAGTTGTACATGCATCTTATTCTTCTGGTTGCAAACGTTGCATAAACACAAGTGGACATGGATTTGGGGGAGTAAGGGCAATGTCCCTGTAGACTTTGACAGAAACAAAACCAATACATCGACTCCACAACACAGATATATGCTGACCACTGTCTGATTTGTAAACATTTGGCGTCTGCATCAACTGCTCTTGGCAATTGAGAATTCAGTTTCAAGAGTTATTAGTGCTTGCTATGATGTTCTGAAGATTATCTTTCCATTTCTATCAAGTGAAGGAGATTGCCATGATTCTCAATCGACAGTATGCCTGTACCATTGCTGGGGATTGATTTAAGATGTCTAGTGGAATGATGATCTATCTGGTGGCTGGAAGTTACTGGGTTATTAGTTTCAGAAAGAAAGTATATTGTCACGTGGGGATATATTTTGTTTTGTCAAACTATGATATAGTGAAATGCATAGAATCAAATGTATTGATAAGATAGAGAAGTTGGTTTTGTTTTTCTTTTTTGTTTTCCATTCAAGTTTGTGGTTCCCATAAAAAAAAAAAAAGTGGTTCTTCTGAGGAAATGGAAAACCAGAAACAGGATCATCTTAGAGATGCGAGAGAGTAAAGAGGAAGAAATATCACCTTTTAAACCACAAGAAAATTCTGTGATATCACTAAACTTTATATCTAAGCCAATTTGATTTATCTGAGCCCCCATTTTTTTTTTGAAGGGGGGGGGGGGAAGGGAGGAGGGTTTGTAGTGTTGCCTCTGGATTGAATTTGCAGAGGCTTCATGGGTACCATTAGTTTTTGCTTTCACACAATTTACCCATCTTTCCGTTGGCCATGCTAACTCTTGATTGCCTTGCATAAAAGGAATTGTGACTCAAGATTTAAAGTGCTATTATTGTTTCCCATCTAGAAAGAATATCCTAAATGCCAAGTGTCAACCCTTTCAATTTACTAATAACCTTCCAACTACAGTCCCTCCTCTTGCCAACATCAGAGTTGGTTTATTATTTTCAAAGATAGGTACTGTCTTTAGCAGCCAACTGGTGATATCGTTATTTGGATTGTGAATTTGTGTTTTTCCCAGCTATTGGATAAAGAGCTCTTATATTGGCTTGTGATTTAATGGATGGTTTGTTTGACTAACAGAGCTAGATTGGCTATTTTTGCACATGGGATTTGATCTTAGGATTGTGACCAAAAACAAAGTGAGCAGGATAATTTGGCTCATTGAAGCGGAAGGTTTGTTATGCATGACTTGGAGAATGTAATGATATCTTCATTCAAACAGCTCAATGGACATGAAGCTGCACAGAAGAACCTTATAGGCAAATTTTAAACCCGTACTGAAAGGAAGAATAATTATGTACTTTATTTGCTTAAGGTCATAAAGTCAATTGGCTACTGAAAAATGCGGATATTAACTTGCAATAGACTCAATCTTTTTTTTTTTCCTTTTTGCATAATGGTTATCCTGAATGCCTTCAGTTGACACTCTTAATGATCTTATATTTTCAACTAGATACTGTGTAGTCTTTCACTAATTTATTTACTTATTCTTACTAGTTCCAGGAGAGCCTTATCCTCTAGAGAATAGCACTCCCCCAGCTCCAGTTCCTATTCCATCCACTAACAATGCCACAGGTATGTTAAATTCACGTTTTTTTTCTGCCTGTAGTACCTATTATGCCCCCTTCCTTTCTCATTTTGGGATATTAGGGGGATATGAATAGTTCAATTGAAATTAATGTACTAATTATGACTAGTGGCAAGTGTCTTGTAATTGGAACCATTCACCAAAGGGCAAATGGGTCTAGTTTATTCAAGGCCGGCCGCTATTATGCAGTCATGGTTTCAGCTATCAGCCAACTTCTTCCCCTTTCTTTTTGAAGCTAAAAGCAAGCTGGACAAAACTTTTTTGGCTGGCTTGCATTGTTAAAATCAACTGATAATTAGGTGGATGAGGGATATCAGGAGTTTTGGAAAGCCAAGTAGACAAGATCATGACTTTAATTCTACGTCTTTGATACCTGGGAACTAGGCAATTAGAGGTGATTAATAAGGAAACGGGATGTTGAACAGTCACTTTCATTAACAAATTTCCAACAGAGATGCTTTTCAACAACAAGCCAGTTTATTCCACTATGTAATGTTATCCTTAAAACTAGGTTTTTTTGAATTCCCCTGCAAAGCAGTCTTGATTGACCTCCCTATTGTAAGAGTGTTGGCTTGAGCATAAATTGGTAGGGCCGCCCAATGAATGAGGCTTCCCTTTTATGGGGTTTGGTGAGAGTTAGATGTACGCAAATTTACATCTAAATTGTAGGGTGGCTTTTGTATTTGGAATTTGTAGCCCCGGGTCATAATATAATGACTTATTGTTGCGTCGTAATTCACCCTCAGTGATAATTCGAATATATATTGGTTACTTTTAGTATATTGCTAATACTGTTGGAAACAAAGAGAAAAGGAAAGTAATATCAGCAACTTCAAGGCCCAAGTCTATTTGCGTTTCTGGTCCTTTTCTCCACATTATCCTTCGATTTCCCAATTTAGATTCTACTTTCTTAATGTACACTTTGGGCCAAAAAAGCATTTTCTTGTAGACACAAACTCAATTTCTATGTTATGGTTATCATCTTCTTTTGTTATGTTATGTACCATCTATTTTTCCATAAGGAATAAAATGGCCCATTTGATATTTATTTTACAGAAATTGAACAGAATCATAAGGACCAAGTGCCATATGGGTGGATCTTAGGGAGTTCAGGAGTTGCTCTTGGTTTGATATTTGTAGTTGTTCTGGTATGTGTCTCAATGAGGTCATCGATTTGCTGTTCAAAGGGGCGAGGAAGTCACGGAAAAGATCCCGATGGGAGAAACAATCATAAATTTCAAATTCTACGGAGCGCTAGCTTTTGTTGTGCTTCAGGGAGGAATATCTGCTGCAGATCAAGTGACTGGAAGCAAACAAATAGCGAAGCCAATGACCGTCAAAAAAATATTCCTAAAGGTATCAATCAGTTATAATTCTCAATCAAGAGTTTTAATGGTATTATGGATGAAAATATTGGTATCGGTATCGGTATTAGTCATGGCTGGTTTGATATCAAACTTATCGGACAAGACGTATTAGTATTGATTATATTGAAATAAAAAATTTTGAAAATAGTAAGTTGCGAGGGTTGTATTGGTTAATATATTGGCTAAATATTGGCCAATATATCAAAATAAATTACAGATACGGCAATATATTGCAATAGCTGGTTACTCATGCTTGTTAAATGCTCATTCAGTTTATTATTAAGAAAGCTGTACCGGATGCTTGGATTTCACTCCAGTTATTGATCCTTGAAATTATCTTGTCCATATTTTGATTCCTCTGTAGTTGGCTAATTTGAGTTTGACACATTTGTATATAATCTGAAATTTTGAAAGTATTTGAGTAATTGCAGCAATTTTTGTCTCTGAACAAGTTTGTACAAACTTATCTAATATTTTTTATTCATCATTCTTCTGAAAATATAAAGCACTTGTGTTTGTAATAAACTAGAAAATGTGAAAGGTAAAAATGATCTCTAAGAGTTATTGTAGTGTCAATGCTTCATTGGCATCTGAAGATAGGCTTTGCTCTGTTTTCAACTTGTTTTAAGTTATCTCTTAATATAGGATCATTCAAGTCTAGGTTTTTTTTGTTATTAGGATGATGAATTCTTATAGATTCATTCCTTGAAGGAACAGGACACAACTCAGGCACAATGATGCAATTATTAGAGGTGTGCTCTACCCCTGAGTTAATAGCCCATTGAGCAGGTCGCCTATGGGATGCCCACTATGCCAAAAGCGAGAGGAAACTTCTAAAAAAGAAGATAGTTTGTGCTGTTTATCTTCTTCAGTAATGCAAGCACAATCTAATTTGTAAACGCAAGCACAATCTATTTGCTCATAACAAGCAAACTATATCTAGTCTTGTTTCCACTTCTTCAGTCATTCTAGGTACAATTTTGAAATATTGGATCTTCTGTTTTTTAAATCATGTGTTATGTGCTGGTCCAAAACTCAGAGATCCAACTCTAGTTTTCTCTCTGTACTAATTATCTTAATAGTTTATTGGCACTTTCTAAGACTGGAGAAACTAATTTATTTACTATCATTTTCCTAGCAGTCGTAAGGACTGATGTATTTGAAATGGAGAAGCCTGTTGCTTTCACATATGAAGAAATTCTACTTGCAACCGATGATTTCTCAGAAACAAATCTTCTTGGGCATGGAACATATGGTTCTGTGTATTTTGGCCTCCTTCATGACCAGGTTAGATTTTGAGCTCGGAATTAACACCCTTGTTATTTTTCTCTTTCTAAATTCATTTTTTCTCCCGCTGCACTCTGATGACGGCTGTAAATATGGGGCCTTACAGGAAGTGGCAATCAAAAGAATGACTGCTACAAAAACTAAAGAATTTATGGTGGAGATAAAGGTTCTATGCAAGGTTCACCATGCAAATTTGGTAAGCCTTGTTTAAATGTTTTCACTGATTGCTCTTCTTGTGTAAAATCTCATTGTGGATGAATGTTGCATTATTAATCTGACTCCTCTGCCTGCTTTCTTTTACGTTTTTTTAGGTTGAGTTGATTGGTTATACAGCAACTGATGATGAGCTATTCCTTATCTATGAATTTGCTCAAAAGGGTTCTCTCAGAAGCCATTTGCATGATCCTCAGAACAAAGGTACAGTTAATGTCTGAATTACTTTACCAAATCTCTTGATCAACATTGTCTGTGGCTGTGATCCTCTAGTTGTGTACAAATTACTAGGTTTAGAGTTTTTGATGTGATGTTTGTGAAATTTGTCTATCATGGCCTAGGGATGTTGGAAATTTGTGAAACTTTGTATCGATATTTACCATGGTTGAGGACAACATAATGGTGGCCATGCCATGCATATATGACCAAAAGAAAAGGAAAAATGATTGAGACTAGAGCTACTTAAAATTTGAACTTCACACTTTGTAATAATTAGACAACATGTATCGACGTCTTGTTATTTGAGAGATTGCTGCTTAGTAGCTCTGCTGGCTATTCCTTGGAATTGTTCACACTCGCACACATCAATGTGAGGATATGAATATTGTTACCCTCAAAACTCTCTCAAAGTTCACATTTGTTTTGCAGTCTAGATTTAAGCCTGAAAGTTCTTGGTCCATGAAATCATTAGATACTACTTCTGTAAATGTCTAAAAAATTACCCGTCATATTGATCTCTCCATTATTCTTTGCTTCTTTTTGCTGGGACCTTGTCCAGTATTATGTTTTCTGCTAATCAAGTAAGAATGACGATAATGCAGCGCCAACCAAGTGAAACTTCATTATCTGCAAAAAAAAAGAAAAAAAAAAGAAAAAGTCTGATGGCCTCAAATATCTTTATATGTTGGGCATCTTTTTCTTAAAAAAAAAATTCAAATGGACCCGATATGGAATTTGGCGGTCATTATCCTGTGACGCCCTTTTGAATGCAGTACTGTAGCTGATTATGTGATGGTTGCTGTTGGACAGGCCATACATCCCTTTCGTGGATCATGAGGGTTCAGATTGCGCTTGATGCTGCTAGAGGTTTGGAATATATCCATGAGCACACCAAAACTCATTATGTTCACCGAGATATCAAAACAAGCAACATCTTACTTGATGGTGCCTTTAAAGCAAAGGTTTTTACCTTCGTTTGCGCCTTCTTATTCATCATATGTTTTGAACAACTTTACTACCATCGAATCCGGTAAAAGCTTCTGATTTTTTTTGGTTATTCATATGCAGATTTCAGATTTTGGGTTGTCAAAACTCGTTGGCAAAGCTGGTGATGCAGATGTTTCGGTAACTAGAGTTGTTGGAACTTATGGTTATTTGGCTCCAGAGTGAGTGATGTACAATCAGTCACATATTATGGCCTTTGCAACTCAACAGCTCTTTAAGTTGCTTGATCTGTCTGTTCTAAACAGGTACTTGAGTGAAGGTCTGGCCACCACCAAAAGCGACGTTTATGCATTTGGGGTTGTTATGCTTGAGATACTATCAGGAAGGGAAGCTGTGATAAGAGCAGAGGGCATGGCGAAATATTCAGAAAGACGTTCACTTGTTTCCATTGTAAGTCTCTTTATGCAAATTCATGAAAGAGTTTATGCAACTTTTCATCTTCAAAGAGCACATTGTCAATCACCAAGCTTATACTTCCTGAGTTGTTTCCCTGTATTTGAGAATGCTTCCATGCCCAATTTTCTTTGTTTAACATGTTTTAGTATAATTTCCCGAAACTCGTGTTTGTTGTTATTGAGACAGATTTAGACAGGACTCCTAGTTATGTTAAACCGTGACTATCTAATGCGGGCATGATGAATGAAGTGGTCATTGAGTAAATGAAATTCTGGTGAAATTCAAAGGGTTTCTCTTCTTTAGAGAAAATTTTCATATTTATTAACCATGGTTAGTTGTGTACCTTGCACACAGTCATCTATTGAACCTGTCAAGGTTAGTAGTACCTTGCACAGAGTCATCTTTTGAACCTGTCACATTTTTGTCGTGGCAAGTTTCTTGCTACTTTGATGAACTCCATTCCATTCACTTCTACTTTTTCTAGAATGTTTTCCTCTTGCTTTGGTCAATGTCGATGCTGCATCAGCTCAGTCAGTTAAAGGTTTCCTCAACTTTCTTTTGATCTATCAAGCGTACTGCGTTGTGTGTCAACTACCATACTAAATCATTTACCAAGCATTCTACTTCTCACTGTATTCCTCTAATGGTTGTTACATACAGATGTTGGCAGTCCTAAGGAATGTGCCGGACTCCATGAGCATGCCCTACATGAAGGATTACATTGATCGTAATTTGATGGACTTGTACCCGCATGATTGCTTATTCAAGGTAATGCTTTCTCCTGTACCAAATGCAATAATATTATATGGTTGCAGACAGTTTTAAAGTTTGGCAGTAACAATGTGAACCTACTTTTATTATTTGTTGCTGGTAAGTAGCCCTACGACCACAAACATTTAGTTGAAGTACTAACTCCAAATGGGAGACCTTAAGTATCTGTATATGAGAAGGCATCCCTTGTATTTGTTGGAAAATCAGGTGTAGAAATGAGGAAGACTTGAAAGAGGAAAGATGTAGAGGCATGTATTATTGCCACTTTCTTTGAGGTTATATTCGACCCTTATAACTGCAAACAAGTTTATTTGAATTGCCTTTAGGATATAATGATACGTTAATTTAATTGTATTTTGGCACTAATAAAATCAAACCTAAAACTTTCAATTGGAAACATGATCAAGTAAAACTGAGGGATTGTTCTCTATAATAAGCAGCCGTTGTATTGGATATTGATGTGAGTCCCACATTAGAAAACTTGAGACAAAACATCCAGCTTACAAGTTAGGGGGCTCTCCCTTCTACTATGTCGATCTTTTGGGATGGGCTCTCCTGCTGGCTTATGTTCGCATCAAATGGTGCTTTTATTGATACCAGTCCCGACCCGAAGAGAACTACCTGCGGAGGGTTCTGACCGGAAAGGGCTATCTGCGGAGGGGCCGACCTGCTTCCGGTTCGCCGGGGCGGAGCGAAGCATCGTAGAGTGAAAGCCGCCGAGTGAAGTGTTGTAGAATGTAGCCGCCGAGGTCTGCGACTGTTGAAGGATGGAGAAATAATGCGAGTCCCATATTGGAAAGGTTGAGACAAAACTTCCAACCTGTAAGTTAGGGGGCTCTCCCTCCTACTAGACCGGTCTTTTGGGATAAGCTCAATGAGAGCACCATTTGATGTGAGCATAAGCTAGGGGGAGAGCTTATCCCAAAAGATTGGTCTAGTAGGAGGGAGAGTTCCCTAACTTATAAGTTGGAGGTTTTGTCTCAAACTTTTTAATGTGAAACTCGTATCAGATATGGTATTTTTTACATCACATCGTCTGCTGGCTTGTAAGTTAGGGGACTCTCCCTCCTACTAGACCGGTCTTTTGGGATGGGCTCAATAAGAGCACCATTTGATGCGAGCATAAGTTAGGGAGAGAGTCTATCGTAAAAGACTGGTCTAGTAGGAGGGAGAGCTCCCTAGCTTATAAGTTGGAAGTTTTGTTTCAAACTTTTCAATGTTGAACTCGTATCAAATATGGTAATTTTTACATCACATCGTCTGCTGATGTGGTGCCGTTCATATGTATATATATTTGTATGGGCTTGTTGGTGTGAATGGAAGAAGTAAATGATGCCATCTAGGGTGTTTAAAGGGCGTGTCTTTTAAATGCACCTAACAACATGCTTCACTTGGAGTAGAAAATTGATGCTCTAGTCCCCTATACTGACTGTAATTCACTCTTAATTCTTTTTGAAGTACCTAACAATATGTTTATCCATAAAAACATGATCCTCTAGTCCTGGTCTGTAATTCAGTCGTTCGAGTACTGCTAAATAGAAAATTCTACCTTGTGAAGTGACGAATGGGTTCTTTCGAGGAGGAATGTAACGCATCTCTTTTTTATCAGATGGCTATGCTGGCAAAGCAATGTGTGGACGAGGATCCTATTTTGCGGCCAGACATGAAGCAAGTTGTAATCTCTCTGTCGCAAATCCTCCTGTCTTCCGTTGAATGGGAAGCAACTCTTGCTGGGAACAGCCAAGTTTTCAGCGGTCTTGTCCAAGGAAGATAGGATATTGATTACTCTCATTGCTCGATCAATTTTTCCTATTTCTTGTCAAATTTGTATGTGTTCATGCGTATAGTACCAAATCAAAGGCCGTTGTTATTTAGCCCCTCTGTACCCATTCCCCATTTCTAGGGCAGAATTCGACAAATCCGCCATTTTTTAATATGCCGCATCTCTCTGTAGTGCGGCTGGATTTTGGAGCCGAACAAGGGCTTTTTGGCCGGTGTAGTTCAGTCAAGACCGGCTTGTCTTGTCCATTTATCGCATGCTTGGTTGAAGAGAAAAAAAATATATATTTTTATTTTATTTGTTTTGATAATTTTTATTTTTTTATTTAATTGTATTTTAACAAGGAATTAATATTTTTAAAAGAATAATTATTCTCAAATATTCAAAAATAACTATTCTCACACTAATATTTAAAAAATATAATTATATTTATATAATATTTAAGTATTTAAAAAATATTTTAGATATATAATTATTTTTAGTATTTAAAATATAATAATAAAAAAATATATAATTATATTTAATAATTATATATTGTATAATATATAATTATATTTTATATAATAATATGTATTTATATATGTAATTATTTAAAAATTTATTAAATATATATTATATATTTATATGTTACATAATTATTATATATTATAATAATTAATTATATTTTATATGTATTTTATATAAATATATATTTTATATTATAACATTTATTAAATGTTATATGAATTATATATATATTATATATTATTGATGGGTTCAGTATACACAGTCTAGAAAATCGTTCAAACTATTTCTTTCAATCCATCAGCGGTTATCTTTGGATGTTGACTATGGACAAGAATGACCGGCGGTTATCTTTGATGGTTGGCTGTGGATAAAAATGATCATCCTCAAACTATATAAAGACCCTCCAAGAGATCTCTCAGGTAGGAAGGAACATCTCTTCTCAGGCACACTTCTAAGTCGTCTATCAATAGGACGCATCAACGCTCAATCCACCATATATACATCATCCAATTATCTTTCTATATTTTTGGAAAGACATCTGACTTGAGCGTCGGAGGGTTTATGGGGGAAGCAATTCCCGTCGACCTTTGACATCTCGTTTTTAGTTGTGTTGTGCAGGGTTCAGGTTTAAAACTATGGAGAGCGGATCCGCGTCAGATCGACCAGCAAGAAGATTCGATTTACGGCCCCTGATTCGTAAGATAACCCGTATTCCTGGAACGCAACATTGGCGCCGTTTGTGGGAACCGGCCAAAAAGTCAGTTTTGCCACTAAAAATCATAAAAACAAAACTGACGCACTTATAGCAAGCATTCCGACCATAGAAATTAGACGACTTCTTAAAAAAATGATGGCAGTACTCACCCTGCCATTGGCGCGTTAACGCTTGGGGGCTGGGGTCTACTTCCTATATTCTGCGATTTCCCAGTAAGGAGAAGCCGGAGAGCTAAGCCAAAGCCCAATTATACATCCGAAATACTCCAGGCTTTGTGTGCACGATATAGTTGTCAAACGTTGGGAGTTTCTCCTCAACACCGATCTCCAACATAACAATAAAAAAAAGGGGCCAGATTTGGCCCATGGTCAATTTGATTAAGTCAAACCGGCTTTAGCTTTCTTAAAAAAAAACCAAAAAATAAAAAAAGAAAATGGAAAAGAAAACCAAATTGGGCAGCGCTGCAACAGAAAAGAAAGAAGAACGAAGGGAGAGAGGAGGAAGAAGGCGGCAAGGCTAGCAGCGGCAGCGACCACTGTCGCTGGAGGAGGT
>JAOVVI020009404.1:0-13628 GCA_028571085.2 Nepenthes alata
ACACTTGATGTTCCCCCCCCCCTCCTCCAAAATCCCTATTCCCAACTTCTTTTCTTTTTTGCTGTTCATCAGCAATTACTAATTTTAACTTGAATATTTCCCTCAGATCCGAACTCCTGGCTTCAAAATACCTCATCATTGTCATTGCCGTCATCATCTTCGTTATCATCATCGCAGCCGTTAATATTCCTCTTCTTCACAACCCTATCTTCCTCTTCTTCTTCGTCTTCATCATGTTCCTCTGCATCTTCATCCGAGCCGGCAGCCCCTCTACTCTGCCGCCGAGTCCAAGTCACCGAGTCACCTCCATCGCGACTAGGTCTGCTGCTGCTGTGGTTAGGCAGCTTGAGCACGAGTTTGAGCTTCTTCCCTCTCCCCCGCTCGTCCTCGTCTTCATCATCCTCCTCTTCCGCGACCTCAAAATCGTCTTCTAAGTAGTCCTCGTCGTAGTCTATTATGCTGTACCTGAAGCTCCGCCGCCGCAGGCTCCGCCGGATGTCCTGATTCTCTTGCGTCGGTTGAGAAGTGGATGACCCGGTGAGTACAACGGCTAGATCTGCCTTGGACGGTCGACCTTTCTTCTTCCTCCTCACGATCTGATCCATCTTTTTCGATCTCACTCCCTCTCTCCTCCGAAGCTAGGTATGCATTTTCTCTCTCCTTTTTTTCTTCCCCACCTTCTCTCTCTCTCTCTCACACACACACGCACACACACACACTCCCTCTCTCTCTCTCCCTCCCTCCCTCTCTCTCTCTCTCTCTGGAGTTGTTGGTTTTTCCTTGCGCTTTTCTCTCTCTTCTTTTAATGCATTATTGGCTTTTGTGGAAACAGAGGCCAACGGCTCAGTTTTCGGCTGGAGCCGAAGTTCAGGTGTCGGCTTTATTTCTCGAATTTAGATTTTACCGATTTTATTATATTTTCAAAATTTAAATTTTAAGATAAAAATCAAATCTACAACTATTATACTTAATTTATGATATTATGTTCTAAACAAAATTTTAAAGATAGAAAATAATTATTATTTCTTTAGAAAAATAAAATTAAAAATGTTCTACCTAAAAATTAAAAAAAACATATATTCTCAATTTTTTATTTTTTTTCCAATTATACTACTAATTTTCATTTTATAAAATTTAATTTTAGGAATGAGTATGATGACTCATGAACCAATCAAAAAACTCAATCCGCCGAAGGAAGAGAGATCCAACAAACCGAAGCCCAACAAAATGCCCCCTTGGCCTAAGATCTAGAAGGCAACACGGTTGGTCCAAGAGGGTTGACCTAAAACCATCCAACATAAAACAGACAATTAGGGTTACGTGATACACCATCCCAACGGTTACCCCTCTAACTCAGCAACTGACTGTCTTCACAGCTCAATGCATATAAGTAGGCAGCACTTACCATAATGCGACTTTATAATTATTCTAATAGCTCAGCAAATATATCCAGAATATCACCCTATGATTTCTTATCGCTCCAAGATGGTAGTTGTGATTCAACAAATCCTCTCAGGCGGGAGTTGCCATGTAGCGGCCCCATGACTAGTGGGACTAATATTCCTAGACGACGGTGGTTACTATTACTGCTCCCTGTCATCGTTGAAACAGCTCAGCATATTCATGCGGACAATTGTCACCAACTGTGAGACCCAAGAATAGCTAAATCGACACTCACTCATCCTTCGTAAAGAAATGAATGAACTTTCAAATTTTTAAAGAAATTCCTAAGGCTTAGGCATTCCAATACACTGAGACCACAAAGCCAAAGAAAAGCTACTAAGCCTGCGAGCGCACCGCATCCAAAACCACTCAACCAATGAGTGTACCCCTCTCACAAGTCGTTCTTCGTAAATAGTGTACCCAATAAAAAGCCACTCCCATTCGAGCGCGCCTTTTAGAATTCAATCCTCCAACTAATACTCAATTCCCATCATTTGTGCTTTCACGTATATTACATTCATTCATATTTCTCTCCATCAAAGAAGGATTTCTGATTTGAGCGTTGAATGATATATTAGAGAGCGAGTCCCGTATACCTCTAACATCCTGGTTGTTTCTTATGGTGTGTAGGACCCAAATTTCTAATAGACAAAATCCAAACCCGCTTCAATTCAACGAGTCAGGTGAGACCAAACGGTTTCCTAATCCATATGATATCTATAGGAAGAGTGACGAAATGCCTACCCCCACAATCAAAACAAACAAGCATGGTGAACACTAGGATACAAGCTAGTGCACTGGCTAGAGATGTCTCCTATGGTGACAACCCCTCTGTGGGTAGTCATGGGACGAACAATTAGCCCCTGATGTGTAGACACTCGCAACTCGAATGGGCACCATGTCAAAACTGCTTCAAACCATTTGTACCCATCTGGACAGTTAACAATTGGGGGCTCCCTCCTCCAACTCTTAAACTTTGGCATCCAAGAGAAGGAATCGGAAGAAGAGATAGCCCACCGAGAAGGCGAGGCGGCTTGACAACCTTGAGGCTCAAGCGGCCACAAGAGATAGGGTCCAGACGTGGGTAGAGAATCCACTGAGTCATGGAAGGCGGGATGAGAGCACAGAGTGGCAAAATTCTCGCTACTCCTGTGGTAATCGGAGGCTCCCAATCCAAGAAGAAGCCTCATGCACACACAACCGAGGAGGGCCCATAGCCGCCCAGTCAAGTACATCTCTCCGAATCACTCGGAGTTGAAAAACCTTCTTTAATGCAAAGAAGATTACGTCGTCCTTTCAAGTGGAGGAGAGAATAAGGAAGATCGAGTAGCAGATGTTTAGAGGGAGTATCGACAGACACTTTACTGACCTAAGAAGGTCACCATTCATGTGGAAGATCCGGATGTAGCCACATCCTTACAAGTTTAAGATACTGACCTTGAAACCCTACGAATATCACTTCTGCACCCTCCTAGATTTCTAGGGTCTAGACACCACCACCATGTGTCCATACTTCCCTTTAACCCTTAAGGGAGATGCTCGGATTTGGTTCTACCGACTATAACCAAATTCGATACGAACATTCCAGGAATCGGTTGACAGTTTTCTATCATAGTTCTTCTATAGTCAAAGGGAGGAGAAACAGCCCAGGCACCTTGTCCACATCCGATAGGGGCCAAGTGAAAGTTTAAAGCACCTCTTAACTCGATTCAATGACAATGACCAAAAAATATCCAAGCTCACTGACGAGGTGAAGCTGAACACCTTAGTAGTGACTTTGCAATCAGGTGACTTCTTTAAGCACTTGATCTAGCAAGAGTCCTAAACCTTCCAAGAGGTCGAGACTATCGTCCACGCATACATAGCCATCGAGGAGGTAAATGAAGTGAAGCAACCTGAGCACATAAACCACCATCATCAGGCTTGACGAACGGGAAGAAAAGGAATGGAGACAATACTAACTCCTGAGATCCCAAGAAGTAGCCAAGGATTGAGTTGGGTGTTAGAAGGGAGTTCAGGCCCTTGCACTTGACTCCGCTAAACGATACCCTGACGAATATTCTCATACAAATTTGGGATGAAAAGTTTCTAAAGTGGCCGAAGCAGCCTAAGAACTCAAAGGGAGAAAATTAGTTAAAATATTACTTTTATCATCGATCTCCATGTCAGATTGTTGGACTCTGCATAAGGAGATCGAGGCCCTTGTCTAAAAAGGACACTTTGCCATAATTTTAAGAAACCCGAGGCTGACCCCCAGTGGAGCAAGCAAAGATGAGTTGGACCAACAAGAGCAGCCGAGAAATCGAGTTGTGGTTAGGATAGTCAATAAGGTAGCTACGAGACTACCCAATAGTAACACCCCGGACCACCTGAAGAAAGCTTTCAATAGTAAGAGGTCGATGGTAGGAGCTAGGGATAATATCATTAGTTTTAGTGTCGAGATATGACACATTTAATAACTTCCCATGTTGACCCTCTAATTATATGTACACTCATTTCGTGTGGTATGATTGATTATTAATTGAAACGAGTATTTATTGATAATGAAAAATTATAAAATTTATTATATCTCAATTCCTACTTTAAGCTTGGACTAAAAAAGAATAAGATAAAATCGGCTGAATGACCCCTATATGGACTAAAATTAGTGCATACGAAGAATACACTTCATTCATGATAGACCAGAGAACATATTATCACAAAGTCATACTCTTTGATTTGAAGAACGTAAGAGCCATATACCAACGGCTCGTAAATAAAATATTCGAGACCCAAATCGGATGGAATATAGGGGTATATGTGGATGACATACTTGTCAAAAGTAGAGTGACTGACGACCATATTCATGACCTTGGCAAGGCTTTTGAAGTATTTTGGGCATCAAATGAAACTAAATCCAACAAAGTGTGCATTTGAAGTATCTTTTGAAAAATTCTTAGACTTTACCGTCTCCTTGCGGGGAATCATGGTGAACCCTAAGAAGATAAAAGCCATTATGGATATCGCCTCAAACTATAAAGTCTAGAAGCTCATCAAGAGACTCGCAACATCTCCCACTTCCTAGCGAAATCGACAGAAAAGTGTTTCCCATTCTTTAAGACCTTGAGAGAAACTAAGGTAAGCAGATTTTAATGGACAGTCGACTGCCAAGCCACCTTTTAAGAACTAAAAGAATACCCATTAGCACACCTCTCTTGATGTCAACTCAAGAAGGTGAAAAATTATACTTATACCTTGCGATTTCAGATATAATGCTAAGTTTAGTCCTAATTAGTTAGTAGTCCGAGATACAATGACCAATTTATTGTGTTAGTAAAATCTTGACAGACACCAAGCTTGTTATTTGCATGTCAAGAGGATTGCTGTAGCGCTCGTCTATTCTTACAAGAAGCTACAATTGTAATTCTATAAGGGGATCTTATAGAGACCCAACACATCTGAACGACTAGTCAAATGGGCCATTGAATTGGGCAAGTTTGGCATGAAATTATGATCACGACTAGCCATAAAAGGTCAAGCCATCATGGAATTCATAGTTAAAATGACAATCCCAATTCGATATGTCCTCAACCCAAGCAAAGGTGCTAGCTAGCAAGAAGACATACTGATCTGGATATTACACGTGGATGAATCATCAACTCAATTAGGACACGAAGCAGGCATGATGTTGAGGACTTTGGATGGGTCAAAAATAAAGTATTCTATGACCATCGGATTCTTAGCCACTAATAATATAGCCAAGTGTGAAGCACAATTAGCTAGGCTCAGACTTGGTAAGAAATGCTCGACGAGGAGCCTGCTCATCTACAACGATTCGGAGTTAATCGTACACCAGGTCCTCAAAGATTTTGAGGTATCTAGTCCTTTGTGTGAAATATCTTACTAGAGAAAAAGGCTTGACCTAGTCCTTTGTTCATAAAATATCTCGCTAGAGTGAAAGGCCTGATCTAAGCATTTAACAATATTCAGATAATCCACATCCCGAGGGAGGATAACTAAAAGACAGATCAGTTGATGAAAGTGGCTGCAGTAGGCAATCTTGAGCAATACGCCCAAGACATATGAGAGGTTTTTCCCACCTTGAACGTAGAAGAGCGAGAATGAGAGGTGCTACAAATATCTAACAATAAAAATTGGATGACCCTGTGTAGAAGGTACCTTACTGACGACCTTCTACTAGAAAGTTTAAAGGATGCCAAACGTATAAAAAAGACAGTAGGTTGGTATATTGTCAGGGATGAGAAACTGTACCGACAAGAGTACTCAACCTCCTACATGTAGTGTCTCACGTCAAAAGAAGTTGACTACGCATTGAGTAAAGTGCACCTTGGTATCTACAGGTGATACATCAGAGATAAGTCTTTGACATTCAAAGTCATGCGGTAGGACTACTATTGGCTGATGATGAAGCGAGACGCTGTGAAAGTCATGAAAAAAGTGAGAGTTGCCAAGTCCATGGCAACGCTCCTCATCAGCCACACACGAAACTATAGGCCCTGTAGTTGCCATGTTTGTTCGCATAATGTTTGTTTGCACAATGTGCGTTTGACATATTCGACCAATTGTCGATTGCTTTTGAGTAAAGAAAATTCTTCATAATCTGCATTGACTATTTCACGGAATGAGTTGAAGCCTACCCACTGGTATGGATAACTGAACAGAACGTAACATAGTTCATTTGACAGAATATCATATGCAAATTCAGAATTTTTTAGATTATAATGATTGATCGTAGAACCCAATTACTGACAAACACTTCAACAATTACTGCACGAGTTTAGGACCCTGTTGGTTCACACTTTTGTTACTTATTCTCAAACAAACAACCATGAGGAACTAACGAATAGGACGTTACTACACGGGTTGAAAACAAAGTTAGAAGACACTGGGGGCTCTTGGGCGGATAAGGTACCCTCTGTGCTATTATCATACAGGACAACGCCAAGGGAACACACTCGTGAGACGCCCTTCAGCTTGTACTACGAAATTGAAATAGTTATCTCGGTAGAGATTGGGCTGCCCAGTTTAAGAGTCAAGAGTTTCAACTCTCTCAATAATTCTCAACAACTTAGAGAGTGTTTTGACTTCTTCGAAGAAATCGATGACACGGTTATATTGCGCACAGTGGCTTATCAGTAACAGATCACTCGATATTATAATAAGAAGGTGAAAGTATGCCAATTTGAGGTGGGGGACCTAATTCTACGAAGTATAGAGGCAATATGCAAGAACGCCAATAGGAATAAACTTTTTTCTAGTTGGGAGGGGTCATTCCTCGTCTCAACGATTATCTAAAATGGTGCATACAAGCTATACACCCAAAATGACAAATTAGTCCCGAGGATATGATTCCTCACCGAACATAGGTAAGTCCAGCATACATCACGTGGGTTGCTTGTACTATGTACCATGTTTCAATTAATAAAATGATTGTTCATTTACTTTATTGTTCATGTGAATGGTTTCATACGATCACATAAAATCAAATAACCTACATTTTCCTAAGTTGGGTGAACACCTTCACCTACAATTCGATTGGCGATAGCTCGGTCAAAAACCTCGGTTGAGCTAGTCGAGTGGCTCGAATGAGGTCAAACCCTAAACCTCAGTCCAACAATTGAGTGATCTATACAAGGTCGAACATGATGGCCTGGGGAGCTTGCAGACCAAAGTCAAATTGCCCAAAAAGCAGCTACTAAAAACTCTAGGAGGCTTTTTAGTATGCATGCGACAACTTCCTTAAATAGGAATGAACACCGTCAGTTGATAATGGTTGGATACTATGGTCTAGGGAGCTTGTGAATTAAAGTCAGACCTACCCAAAAGTGTGGCCAATACTAAATAAGATCTTCGATGGACTGGGACCTAATGCACGAGTGCGACAACTCTTTATTAGGACAAGCACTACCAATCAAATACACGAGATGGTCTAAACTCTGCCGAAACTCAATGACAATGGTGACCAAATCTGGTCAGCCATCTAGAGTCACTCCTAGTGCTACGACATCCTTTCATAGGAAAGGGCACACGTAAACAAAGACAATCTATCAAGCTCGGTGACAATAACAATAACGCTTAGTTAGAAAATATAACAAGTATTGAATAACAAGTCAACACAAACTCAAAGATATCAGTGACAATGATTAAGCCAAACTAGCTAATTTATTAATGAATAAAAATGTCCATCGAGGAGCATCCATCTACCTCAGAGATACAAAATACTACTTATACCTATGACACGAACAAATGACTATCCGAAGGTTGGGATCCCCTTGATGAGCAAGGCCAAGTCTTCCCTTCTCTTTCTTGGAAATCAACCAAGTCAGATCGACGTCGAATACTAGTGTTCCTCAGATCAAACAAGCTAACAAGAAAATTCGATGCCGTCGAGGACGCGATCCATCTATAGAGGCAAATGCCATCCCATAATCTATCATCTAGTATGCGGCCAACTTCAAACATATGGAATCAGGTCCTTAGCTCTCCCTCAAGTCGGGCCTACTCGCTCCAGAGATCAGCAAGTTGCTGCTTAGTCCCCTAAAGCACGTCCTTGAGCAAGGTGATCCAATCCATAACCCGATATTTCTCCCCTATGAGCTATTGGGATCTTGCCTTGGACTCAGACAACTCACAGCTGAGGTTAGCAATTCGCTCTTGACTCTATAGAGCCTCAGCAACGACAATGTTCACTCGCCCCTCCATCTCTTTAGCACGGCGGGATCAACATGTAATTGAGAGAGGTGGGAGATACCGACTTCTAACCGATGCAGAGCCTTCACCGTCACGCGAAGCTCCTCCTGCGCCTACCAAGCAAAAAAGAGTGGTCAGTCAAGAATCGTTACAAAGATGTAATCACGGAACAAAAACTCTATAAAGCCGTACCACAAGGATGAACCCTCTTTGTGGGGTGGACTCTCTGGATGGGATGGAGACCCCTGGAAAGATGGGCCTAAAGTGTCCCTGGGTTTAGATTTAGATGGCGGCCCTCATCATGATAGAAATAGTACATGACAATAGAATGGAACGCCAAAGCCTAGAGGAGAGGTGGACACACACAGAGCCTCCGGGGACACAGGTGTTGGAGCCTTCAAACGAGACACCTCCTCGATAGCCTCAGCTTCCGAATTATTTCCAGCCATCTCCTCGGCCTGTAGATCATTATGTGTGCCTTCCTTGGCAAAAACAGTGGGAGGGATAGAGACAGACCCCTCGAGCGACGAAAGGACGGAGATCAGGATCCCGTACTCAGCCACTGTTGGAGCATCGACCGGCTCACCTAGTTTGCCAACCAAAAGAGCAATTGCTCCAGCAGCACACTCCATCGAGGGCTCATCGCCCTCAACTTCCTTGGTCGACTCATCAAAAGTCGGGCCATCTAAAGAAGGTTAGGCAGAGCCTAGCCTCTGCGATGACTCGCCAGCAACTGGAGCAGGCACTTTTGCATAGACCTCATTGATAGCCCGACACTACCTAGAAATGGTGGGCGACGGGGGGGACCATCTCGCGAGATGCCTCCTTAAGAGAATCCCAGAGAAGCAGGTCTCCTAACTCCTCTTGGGGCAACCAGATGATGTGGCGGTGGCATCATCCCCTTCCAACCAGACTTTCCACCCAGCTTCGTCAAGCACCTCTTGGGAGAGCCAGTGACTAGTATGGTGCAAGATGGTAGCGTTTTCCTCAACAAGCCTCGTTAGTGCTTGGGCCATCTATTCCTCATTCTTCAGAATGTCAATAGCAAATACCTTGCTAACTCTACCCCAATTGTTTGAGCTGCTACACTCAGAAGTTATCGCTACATAAAAGAAACGGTTCTTCCAGCCCATTATTGAGTTGGGGTTTCCCCTCCTTATTTTGAGCTTCTAGCGATGGTGAAAGAAATTTAATCCGCCTCCTGTTTGACCTGGAAGAATACCTTCACGGTCCGGGCATCCAAAGAAAGCCCTTTGGTGAGAAAGAAGACACATAGAGAAACGAGGTACCAAAAAGCGTTCGGGTGGAGGTGAGCCATAGGGATTTCCAATGCCCTCAGAATGTCACACAGTTCTTTTGCGAATAGAATGTGAAGACCAGCTTTCAGCTGTTTCTCATAAATGGTTATGAACCATAGATGAGGAGTGTAAGCTATGTCATCAATACAGGGCACAACATACTGAACGACACTTAGGATATTATACTTTTTGTACATAGACTTCGCCTCTTTGTCAGCAAGGATAGATGGAATCTCGGCGACACCTCGTGGAGCCATTTGAGGAAAAAAGAAAACCGGAGAAAAGAGAAGGCCAAATCTGGGTATAGAGATTTGATGAATGAAGCAGTGCAGAAAATACTGGGTGCTAACACTTAAATAGATAAAGCCTTGGCCTCAAAATGATATCGCATGAGGGATTGAAGAGACCCATCTCTATAGTGACCACAACATGTACTCGCACTGTAGAGTGCTACGGCGCGTCAGTTCGTTGGGCCAGTTATGATGACTGACATAATGTCTCCCTGCACAACCCGCTGATAGTTGACAAATCTAATGCCTAGATCAATGAGTTGGCTGCGTGGCATAGGTATTAATACCCTGATGCACCATTTTGTAAGATGGCAAACTTGCGGCATGCGACCCTAATGAGCTCGAGACAAGTTTGGTCAGTTTACGTTCTAGCCATGCATTCAGGACACATTATTGTTAGTCGAATTGTCAAAAGACCGAGTTATCAGTGGTTCGAGTCGTTAGATCATTGGAAGTCACACAACAATAGCACAATCTATATACATCATACAAGCGCTTTAACTATTCAAAACAACAAAGAATATTGGAGTTATACAATATGAAGAAAAATAATACTTGGAAAATTTTATTCATTAATTTCTTTTACAACATTTAATAAGTTTACAAAAAGTGGATGTACAACTCAAAAAAAATAAAAAATTTATGGAGTAGTGACCCAATTACAGTAGTCCAACTGACCTCTACACGGACATACAGATTAGAAAAGCTCATCTGCTAGCACCACAGTGTAGCTCGCTAGGTTGCAATACTAGCAGAGGCAGCAGAAAAGCCGTCCCTTGTAAGAACAAGGCGCAATGTGCTTGTTCTTATATGAGAGACAAAACAAAAAAGAAACCCTCCATCTTGCCAGAGCAGGGAGTAGAGCTATAGAGGAGTAGGGTTTCTGAAATGGATGAGAGAAGGAACTACCATACTAGCCAGAAACCCACCATAGAAAGAAGCACCTGACACCAACAAGGAGGACAGAGAGCCACCACCCAAAACCTAGAATTTTGCCTGGAAATATTGGGCTCGATTTTGGGATAGGTTTAAAAAAAGGAAACCAATGTGGATTCTCGTATAAAAGAGGGTAACCAAGGCAGACTTCGGGCACATCCTCGGATATTAGTTTTGAACTTTGGAGAAAAGATCCCTCCAATCCCAGTTTATGGCAGCATAGACTCCATACTGGTTCCGAACTCTCACACTGCTTGGCTGGTGAAGACAATTCATGATGTAAGATATAGAGAGTCCCTTCATTTATAATCGAGAAAAGGATCAGTGAGTAATCAACGCGAGAAGAGTTCCCATGCCAGTGTTATCTGTGGAAGATTGAATCAAATCTTGCCAAAATCCTACTTGGCTGGGCGGCAAATCAGCAAACTACTTGGGGAAGGAACACACTTTCAAATCTACAATTGATGTCCCATCAATGAACATGCCAATAGTTAAAAATTTAAAACTTTAGACATGGGAGTTAGTGATGGGTATAGCGACCCATGCGCTGGCCTAAAAACTCAATTTGCTGAAGGAAGATAGGCCCAAAAAATGAAAGCCCAGCAGAAACTCTCTTAGCCTAAGATCTAGAAAGCAACACGATTGGTCCATGCGGGTCGACCTGGAACTACCTAATAGAAGACGTGCAATTAAGGTTACATAATATACTGCTCCAGTGGCTGCCCCTCTAACTCAGTATATGACAATTTTCATAGCTCAGTGCATATAAGTAGGAGGCACTTACCATAATGCGGCCTTATGATTACTCTCAGAGTTCAGTAAATATACCTAGAATATCACCCCATGATTGAGTATTGCCCTAGGATGGTAGTTGTAGCTCAAAAAATCTTCTCATGTGATAGTTACCATTTCGCTGCCCCATGACCAGTGGAACAAATATTCACGGATGGCAATGGTTACCATAATCACTTCCCGTAATTGCTAAAATAGTTTAGTAGATCCATGTAGACAATTGTCACTAACCATGAGGCCCAAGGATAGCTAAATTACCATTCACTCTATAAATATACCTCTTCCTCCGCAAGGAAAAGAATGGACCTTCGAATTCCTAAAGAGATTCCTAAGGCTCAGCTGTTCTAACATATTAAGACTATATAGCCAAAGAAAAGCTACTCTACCTGTGAGCGTAACTCGTCCAAAGTCACTCAACCCACGAGTGCACCTCTGTCACAAGCCACTTATCGTAAAGAGCGCACCCACTAAAAAGTCTCTTCCAATCGAGCACATCTCTCGGAGCCCAATCCTTCAACTAACACCCAATCTCTTCATTCATGCATCCACGCATCTTACGTTCCTTCATCTTTCTCCCAATCGAAGAAGGATTTCTAACTCAAGTGTCAAAAGGTATACCGAAGAATGAGTCACATATACATCTAACATCATGCTTATTTGTTATGGTGCGTATGACCAAAATTTCTAACAGACAAAGACCAAATTTGCTTTAATTCGACGAGCCAAGCGAGATCAAGTGACTCTCTAATCCGTATGATGATCCGAATCTAAAAACGTATTACATTTATTTTTCAATATAAATTTTAACATGTGTAAAAATTAGATAAATTCTAAAAAAATAATCAACTCAACCTAGTTGTATTGGCCTACTTGATAATTTTCATATTTCATATTTTCACCAATCTCGCGTTTCCACAAATTAAAAAAATATATTTTTTTCAAAAAATTCAAAAATGGTCCTAAAAGTAAGAATTTGGGATTTTTTTTCCCTTTAAGAAAATAGTTGATTTAATTTCTCCTAATTATAAACATTCAATTAATATTAAACAGTTAATATTTTTTTAAAAAAATTAACTTTTTATAAAAATAATACAATCATTCTATCAATATCAAAATATTATTATTAAGAGAAGCTACATCTACTCTCTTTTAAAAAGATAGGCTTCCCAATTGTCTAAACTCGATATGACCTTTTTTAGTTATGACTATTTCTTATTTAAAAATTTTATCAATTTTTTTAGGTGCGGCACAAAATAAGTCAACCCAACATGAAACTAGAGTAGAGTAGGGCCCAAGCATTAGTGGCCCAAATGTTGGGGCATTAAACCGATTGAGTATTTCGAATAACAGCCCTACAGGGATATTAAATAGGGTATTTAATTTTAACAAACGGTTATGATCAATTAAGAGATAAGAATACACCAATAAATAACACGATCTTAAAATGATCGAAATAGTACCCATATTAACAGCCAAATAATTTTTTAATTAATCAAAATAACAGTTACACTTTAAAAGTAACGTTTTTTCATTCACTATCGTGAAACACCTTCCAACATAAATAACAGTTTTAAGGGTTGATTATACTGTTATGATAGACTATAAATTTAATTTCTCCCAAATCAAAGGGGAGATTCAATAAATAAAAAAAAAAAACTCAAGCAAAGAGTGCACTCCGCCGGACAATAATGCTTTGTTTTCCCAACTTACACCGATCCTTATCTTTTTTTTATTCAAATTTTTCTTTTATATTTTTTTATTTTTTAAAGAAATATCATTGATTTAAATATTAAAAAATATTTTAAAAAATAAGTCTCGTATACCTTTCACATTCTATTTAATTTGTTGTGGTACGTAGTGACCAGATCCGCCGCTAATCAGACCATTTAAGTAATTAATCTGACTCTTTAATTGGTATAATAATTTAATTATTGTAATACATTAAATTTTAAAATTATATATATGTCCATCTATAATAATTATATATCTTAGTCCGTTATATAAAAATTTAGCCATATATATATATATATATATATATCAAATTAAATAATTATCTAAAAAATTAAATTATTAAAAAACTCAACATTGAAATATAACTAGCGATGAGACAGTCAAATTGGTAGGTCCGTATCCGAGGTGGCTAAGTTTCCGTACAGGGTGGTAACCGAGCCAAGTGACG
>JAOVVI020009405.1:0-13627 GCA_028571085.2 Nepenthes alata
AAAATATTTATTATTTAGTTAGTTATCTAATCATCTCTATTTAAAACTTTAAACTAAATTTCTAATATTTTATTTATTTATTTATATATATATATATATATACTCTCTCAACGAATAATTAATTCACTATTTAATCTAAATTTTAATTAAAAATCTAAATATTTAGGCCCAATTCATTAATTTATTTAATTTATTAGGCCCAAAGATCAGATTTTTAATCCTAATAGTAATTAAAAATAATAATTAAAACTAATTTTTTTATTCTAAAAAAATATTTGAGATATTACATTATATTTGGTAGCTTATTAATCTACATGTAAATACATTAATCTCTTATGAGCCATAATATTTATATTCCAATGGTCACACATATTACATCAAATAAAATTCACATAAAAAATATATTTCTTTGGGTAATTGATGAAATTAGTTTTTTTGTTGTTGATATTGATGTGTCCTGGATTCCGGTTATTGACGAACTAAAGTGTTGCTTGATTTTCGAGTTGAATTAAAATGAATCCGATTTCTGTACTCTGTTATCTGAATCCTATGCATAACAATTTAAAAATAAGAAATTAGAAGATTGATAAAAGTTACTTCTCAATTTATTTTCTAACGTTCAATTCAGTAATCTTTATCAAAATATGGAAAGATATATGAATGAGGGATATGTGTAACGATGTAAGAATGTGGTTGTGAGTTTAACTCGGAGATTGCGCTTAATGAGAAGTAGCTTTGATATTGGGGGCGCAATAATTGTGGAGAAGTTTTTTAGAGGCTCTATAAACAAAGAGTAGTCTATTGAAAGCTATTGACTATGAGTGTTTGAGAACGCGTTTGAATATAAATGTAAGCATACCCTTAGAATCTGTCTCGAGGTTTTTTATAGCATTTGGGCAAACTCAACTCTACTTAGGTGCCTAAATTGGCCGTCAGATAACTTGCGCAGATTTGGTGGGCTGACACGGGGATCATAGGCACTAATTAAAGTAACCATGATCAATCAAAAGGATTCCTTCATTCGTTAAAGAGATGTCCGCAACGAATATTAGAGTTGTCATTGTGAGGATTTGTCGCGATAGGAATTATCGTTAAGAGTAATCTGTTGAGTTAAAATTACTATTCCTAAAGAGATTGCAATCAGAAAAAATATTTAGTGTTGGGCCAGCTAAGACAGGCAATTTCAGTACATGAAAAGAGCACTATAAATTGCCCAAGTTGGGCCGAGGTTGACTTTAACTAACCGGTCAAAAAAGATACTATTTGCATCAACGAAAGCATTGAGTAACCCCTCAGCCGAATACCTTCTAGGTTTGCTACTGAATCCGTAAATCTTTATACTGGAACAGCCCATTTTTACCATTTCCATCATATATTATTTCATTTTCACAAGTAGCTTGAATGCTCATTTATTGAGAAACCACATATACACGGTGTCAAACATATAATTTCAATCTAATAAACATTCACTTTTTTTTTTTTTATTTTTGATGAAAATGAACTTTAATTGTTGATATTATTTCACTATTCACTGGTATGCTCGTTTATCAGGTCTTATCTTTAGATCTTAGACATCCATCATATTCATGTACATTAATCATCCATAATATTTATCTACTTTGACCATATCTAATAAAATTTCGAGTCAGATGGGTCAAGAAATCAAATAACCCAATTTTTTATCGGGTATATCACAAATTTATATTTCAAAGAAAACCAATATATAACAATCTTGGGATGAAACTCTCCATATGCTATTATAATGAGGATTAACATAAACATTGACATAACAAATGAATTCTATATCATAAAATATGGAAAGGATCAAATTTACATAGATTAAATCCTAACCAAAAAATAGATAAAATAAAATAAAAACTTTATTTTCATAATTTGAACTGTTATTCAATGGATAACTAGCATTACCATAATATAACATAATTTAGCCTCATCTCTCCCTCCTTTTCTCCTACCCAACAATAAGTACAGGTAAAATTGAACCCAGAAGAAAACATTAAATCAAGAGAATAAAATTACTGTCTCTGATTACTGTATCTGCATCAAATTACACCATATAGAAGGCAATTGCCACCACCTGTATGAAAATTATCAAAATTGAGAGAAACGCCTACGCTGTCGACAGCTACGGCTGAAGACCAGGCTCCTTCCACAGCTGCATCCTATCCAACATCTGTTAATTCCAATTTCACTATCGACGGTTCTCATAGGCCGATCTATTTCTTGTTCGGAGATTAGACTCCAAAACCGAAGGGTGATTTTCTCCTGCTTCCACCCTCTCCGTACTGCTCATTCCATTTCCTTAGCTCATTCATGCTGGCAGCATCATAGGCAACCGAAGGGCCCACCTGCACATAGGCTGGATATATGAAACTTCTTTCTTCGTGCCAACTCTATATCGGATAACCCTCTAAAGGGGGCAGGGGCCGACGCATGAGGCTTCCATATTTTGTGATATGTGAGGGGTCGTTTAAGTCTTCAGTTATAAGTCTAATTCTGCAGTGCTTGTTCAGTTTCATTCACTGGACAGCTGGTCACAAGACCTAGGAAACACAGCCTTACATCTGCATAGCATAAAAGTAGTTCCGTAGTGTGAACTGTGACTTCTAGATTGCAATGGAGCGACTTTAGCACGGCGCCAAGATGGTTTCTCCCTATATCGGACAAGACTATTCAAGTAATATCTGACTAAAAGCGTTTGAATTCTGAAATTATAGAAAAGCACATCTGACTCCATGAAGGTTAGGTGCAATACAGATGCTTTAGGTCATTGGCTCAGACCATGGAAACAGACTTTATGCAGTGATGGGAAATAGCCAAAGTCATGAGCTTGTGGTTATGGAAACCACTACATTGCAATACGTGGACAAGGCTCTGTACCATCTAAGCTTGCTCAAACCCTAAAATGTGAAAGCCTCGTGCAGTGGACTGCTCATCCAACGACCACCACCCCAAAACAATAATTTTCATAATGCCTAGGTTTCATTTGATAATCCGGAGCTAAAAGAAGCTTGAATATGCATGGAAAGAGCTTTGAGAGATAGAAAAGAAAAAAATCACCTTGGCTTTTGACTGGATAAAATCATCCAGTTTGAGTGGCCGTACCGCCGGAGCTACTGCGTTGTCTCTAATGCCCTGTTCACAGATTTAACCAGAAACATCACATACAAGCACCACAACGGGTGCAGAACAAAACAGACTAATGATTACAAGTAGGAGACAACATAGTGCAATTATCACATATATATGCAGCCGTTATTTCTGCCCTCTTCTTTCTTGGCTTACTATTGAAGGGGCTGCTGAATCTGAACAAGCAAAAGCAACAATAAAGAATCCTTTCCCAATGACTATGTTTTGAATCTCATATAACATAATTCTGCTACATTTTCATCACAAAATAACTATCAAAGTTTAAACCAAATAAGATATTTATGATTCATGGTAGTATTTCAAGGTCAATTGATCACTGCAGTGCATGTCAATTGTCTCAAGAATGTTTCCGGAACAGAACCCCAATACACGAGCAAACAGACAATGATACAAAGTCGGAGACATATTTACACCACTTCTCTTAGAGGTACAACAACTAGCAAGAAATCCCAGAAGTCAAGCCTCAGATGCGCATCATAACTTCACTTTCTCCATAGTAAGAAGAGTAAAGTAGATTTCATCACCTGAACAACACTTCAAATCATAAATTGTTCATGGTAAGGCAGGAGGCAGTCAAGTTTTCCTAGTCTGATGGTGAAAAAGATGTGTCCAATTAAGCAGCCCGCAGCTTAAGTAACATGATAAGGGATTGACTTAGTCCATAAAAACAAAACTATCAGAAATTACTCCTCTATGGGAACAACAATATTATAGGTCTCCATCCTCATTTGATTCTTTACATGGATAAAATCTACCTTATATGACTTTAAGAAGCACAAGTGCAATCGCTGAGCATAAACACACCTCGCATTTGACACACCTCATCATACAATTCTAAATCAACTTTCCATGGATGCTTCATGGTAGGTGTCATAAGCAATCAAACTATTATCATATCCTTGTAATACTACCAGAGATTCATTCATACTCTTATGCTGGGTCCCATAATTGCTTGTCTAAAGACTAGATGTTAGCAATGCTAGGGCACACAGTTGGAAATTTGGAATACATCTTCCGGCAATGAAAAGATTAACTACAATAAAACAGGCATATGTTTTTTATTAAAGAGGTATACATAGATATTGTAGGTCAAAACAGAAATATACATATCAACACATGGCAAAGTGGCACAGCTAAAACAAAAGACCTCACAAAAGAATAATAATCATACACTAAATTGGCATTCTCACCCTATCTTTCTAGTCTACTACAAATGCAAAACGATAATATGATAATCTCAGCACCTCCTGCCTTTTTCCAAATGATAAGCAAAAATCCATGTCAGAACAAAGAAAAAGATAAGAAAAAGAAACACTGCAAGAAAACACTTTAACAGAAAAAAATCCTGAAACTTACAACAGTCTTTCTACTATAAAGTTCACTTTCTTCTATTTGAATCCCTATATTTTAGAATTTCACTCCTAAATAGTGACACAAAAGATATGACATAAGCAGTAGACTGAAGGCAGCATTTAATATTTCATTGTTTGGTAGGTAAGATGGCAGGCAGAAGTTGCTGAGATTTAAACCCAGGTAATTATCATAGTTTTCAGATGATACTTTCTGATATGCCTGCTCAAAAGTCAAACTTACAGAGCCCCCACAGTGGGGAATATCTCTAACTTCAGTCATCTAAAGCTTGCTTGCAGATGCACATTTCAAACATAATTCGGAGTTTCAACGGTCTAGAATGTGCCAAAGACAGTTCAGATTCAGGCTGTCCAAAGACAAACAGTCCATCTAGCAGGCTATGGACTACTTGGTTCCCAGCCTCTCCAAAATCCCAACTACTAGTCTTTCATTCCCTACGCTTCAACCTCTCCTTTTGGAATCATCATTAAGCATATCCGTCATTATGGTTTCCGCTTTCTTTGCTCCAAGATACTGTACTTTCTATACTATACTTCAATCTCTTTCTTGTGCCCGCGTTTTGGTTGTCATTTAGCTTTTGCTAAATGGTAAAAGGAGTTGCTAGCTTGTGATTGTAGCAATGGAATGATTGAACCATAAGGTTTACTTGTGAATGGAGGACTGATTTAAGGATGAAAAGTGAAAATAATGTAATAAGGAAGAAAATAAACCTGAAGGAGCATCTTTGAAAGGCCCCCAAAGGCCACAACTGACTGGCACGAGCTTTAATAATCCAAGGATTGACTAGTGTTTTTTTACTAGGTGATGACTAACAAGTGTCTGCTGATGTTACATCCATCAGAGCAGGCTCTTCATGTTGAAGACTGGTAGACCTCTGCTTGACGTGCCCTTCCTTGGACAGGGCATCTTGTGATGGGATATCAAATCCATGAAATTTAGGATTAAGTCCCTAACAAGAGTAAGAAAGATAAGAATCTTAAAAACTCTGAATGGAATGTGACTGACACCTAGAGTGTTTAACTTTTGTGGCTTTATTCTCCCCTTTTCCCAGTTATGTATTTAGGTCTTGTGACGCAGGGTATTTACTGATAATTGTGGCCAAGCTGTTACTTTTGTACTCGAGTCACATCCATGCTGTATCATTTTGAACATATTTCCTTTCTTCTTAGTCACCCCAAAAAAGGTGATGATTGAAACAAAGTTATTATTGGCAATAAGTGTAATTAATACACTAATAGACAATCTGGCATGCACATCCTGGCCTTAAATAATCCATGCTTCTTGTGGGAAGGGTCACGGATCTAGAGTTTACTTCAAACCTTGTGCTGAGTGATATGGGAGAGAAGATTCTTCTTAGTCCAAAAAACTTTAGACAATAATGCTATCGCCATTATAATGAGGGAACCAGCTATTCTGCAATTAAAAGTATGTTTGCATGCATCATTCTCTCCTTAACACCACACTTAGGGACCTTGGTCGCATAAACACTCTTTTCATTGACACAAATACCGTAAAGCCATTGTTAATGAAATTATAACTTATTTATTTACAACAAAATTACTCATTTCATGGGTAGCACTGATGCCATATAAGGATATTCAATGTCATCTGCAATGTAGCATATACTATTGTACACATTAATATACATCTGTTCTAGGGTTACATTCTAATAAGATCAACATTAGTTCCTTTTACTGCAAATTAAAAATTGAGAAATATTGATGATACCTTTTTCTCTTCATCCAAAAGTTCTTGGACAGGTCTATAAGCTGCAGCAATGCAGAGGTTCTACAAAATAAAGAGGTGTAAGAAAAGTAATGACAGGCGATATATGGTAGAGAGCTGTAGGTAACAAATTGCTACGTGTTGCAGAATCAGATAGGATGGCATACCTTCAAATCGCTCCCAGAATATCCTTCAGCTGCATATGCTAGCTTGTCAAATTGAAATTCGGGTTCTAGGTGCTCTTGGGCAAGAAATATTTTTAAAATTTTCATTCTATTTTCAGCATCTGGAAGGTCCACGTATATCCTAGACAATGAAGACATAAATCATTGGTGTTTGAGCTACAGCTTTAGGTGGTTAGCTTTCTTTGCTTCTATTTATCATCTTTTTCTTTTTCCAAAAGTTCAGGTCTCTCACAGAAAAACCCAGACACATTCAAGACTTTGAAATAGTTGCACATAAATGCTGGCGATAAAACATTAACAGAACCTTGCAATAGTAGCAGAAAAAGAGTTTAAAGGAACAGAAAGAGCACAGAGCAAACTTATACTATGATGGATCTCAACTTAAGTTTGAAAGTATCAACACCTTACCACCACACTCTTGACTTGGGTTTCAAAACAAATGAATATGATTACAACATTGCTGTGGTCAAGTGCCCTATTTGTTCATTCACATTGAGGTGGAAGTGATAATGATTTTCGTGTCTCCTTAAGGTCAGAATTAAGTTTTAACCAAGCTTACCAATAAGGACACCCCACCCCTATTCTAATTTTCATTAAATTCATCACAAGTTTCATAAAAGCCAGTCGGGAAATAACAAATGTCATGCACAAAATTAGGACAGGTTAGTTAAAGTGTGTATGTAAGTGATGCATGATAATCAAATATCTCTAAAGCCAGAAGGGAAATTCTATAGAAGACATTAAGACCAACGATATTTATTGGAAAAAAAAGGGGAAATTATAAGACAAGAAAAGGAAGATGAGAACTTAATTGAAATAAAATTATTAAGATGAATGGGATACAATATAAATCAACATGCATGTCATAAACTAGAAGTAGATCCTCTGGAATATAAGGTAGAGGGAGGTCACATAAGATGGACTAAAATAAGGTTGAATTTATCATCAGAAGAAAAATTGGCAAAAAACTAGCACACATTATGGGATGAAGAAAAATAGCTAAACCAATCAAAAAATATTTTGATCAATGACGATGACCAACAGAAAACACGGATGGCACATTAGAAATAAATATGATCATGCTGAAACATGAGTTGAACAACAGAATATAACCAAGCACACTAAATGGAACTCAATGGATTTATAGGTTATGCCAATAATAAAATAACATATAAAACTTGGCAAAGCATGTTGAATTTAGAAGAGAATTTTGTTCTTTACCTACTAAAAATGCATGGGAAAGGTATTAAATTTCACTCTGATGTCTAAATCATGGGATTGGAAAACAGAGGTCAAAACAACTAGAAGTGATTCACAGTGGTTTTAAAGAAACTAGTGGTGCCATAGCACAGAGTTATGAACCAACATCATTGACTCCAGTATAATAAGGCTATTAGAATTGGTCCATTGTATATTTGAACTTCGTTTAGCTTAGAGAAAGTAAGGCATTAGCCATTTAGCCCCACACAAGTTAGATCCATTAAAGCTAGTTTTGACAATTAAAACCATAACTCTGGATAATATTTCACAATAGAATATCACTTAACAGACATTTTTCAAAAATACCAAAGTGGTGCTTTTCTAGTTTTTCCAGAAATAATTGATCGAAAGCATGATTCTATGCTTTGTTGAACAAAAACTATTTCTATGAAATGAGCAATCAAAGACGGTTTTGTTTTAGCAGAAAAAGTCAAAGGGGCATTGTTTTGAAATAGAGGGAGTATTTCAGCTATGGAAAAATTTTCTAAAGATTCTTTGAAGCCTACATTTGAACATTGCACTGTCTATATTCGTTGCCTTAGAAACTTCGTCTTTATTGGACATGCGAATGGCATTTTTACAAGTAAGATTTGCAAGATTTTGAATATTAAGACCTACAATATCAATTCATGACTGAACTAATGTAAAAAAACAAAAAAAAAATCCAAATATATATACTTTGTCAGAAAAGCAGCTAATAAAACTCACTGTTTTCAGTCTTTTGCAAATGAACAAATTAGAAGCAATTTCCGAATGAAACAAAAGAAATAGTAACAACAATAATTGTGGCGTGGCCATCACTTGGCAAGCACGAGACAAGGCCACAATTAATTGCATAGTTTAATAAGCCATTGCACTTTCAGGGTAAAATGCTCAGAGTACCAAACTAATGACTGCTTATTGCAAGGTTTAAAGATGTTAGAACATCCGGAATAATCCAAAAGAAAAACAGGGACTTAAGAAAGAAGCCATTTTTATAATTTCACATTTTTCCCATATTGGGAGGGCCAAGGACACTTTAGATCATTTCATTAGAGAGGTGTAAGAAATTATCAAATAGGGAGGCACAATAAAACTGGGTTTGTACTCCAGCTTTGATTTTTACCAATCAAAACAGCACAGCCATCCTGACAATGGGTGTTGACATAGGAACACAATCAGGTCAATATGGAAAGAATCATTTCTTATTAAACCTGAAGGATCTGCACTAATATAATTTTATTTTAGGCACATCAGGAATGAAACATATGATGTAAGAATAGGCCAGTTTTCCTATGGAAATATCTACAAAAATGGCGGTAATTAAGGCTATGTTGTTGCTGCTCTTGTTGTGGTGTCAGATGGTTGATGTAGCTACTCCTCCCAAGCAATAATCCAGAAAGGTGTAATCATCTTCTATCAGTTTTTGGACAGATCTTACCTTCTAGGCAAGCGACGAATGACAGCATCATCAAGATCAAATGGTCGGTTCGTAGCACCAAGGATGAGAATCCGCTGGCTATCTTTTGTCCTCAGCCCATCCCAAGCTGCCATAAACTCATTTCGCATTCTTCTGGTTGCTTCATGTTCAAAAGCACCACCACGAGCACCGAGTAAACTGTCAACCTAAATGCACATGTAATTACTAATATTATGGAATATCAACCCAAATATACTAATATTGAGCCATCAATACTGATATTTTTCAATACTGTGAAAAAATCACGATACATCAATTGATATTCAAAATATCAGTCAATACACCAAATGTATGGGGTGATGTCCCCCAATTCCTTCATACTCCTTCACAATTAAATTTTGCATCCGTAAATTTGATACCATTAAGTATAGCGCGATACAATCGAGCTTGATACGGTCTGCATCCAATATCAATATTTTCATCAATGCTATCGGTAAAGAATCTAAGATAGTATGGAAGTAACAAATCGCACACAACATTTCCAACACAAACGTAATATCAAGATTCAAGGACACCACATGTGATGTATATGAGAATTTGAAGCAACAACGTGATAACATAATGTTCATGTAGTAGCCTTCATCTACTACAATGCCAGCGTGAGGATACAGGAACAATGATTTGCTTTCCAAGATTTATCAATCATATTTGACTATTTGAACCAAGAACAAGTGTATAACACAATCATTTAGTTTTTCTCATGAGAAGGTCTACGAAAATGTTGTTCAAATTTTACTGTTTAAATCAGCATCAAGTGTACAATTACTTAGTTTGAGTTAGAAGAAGGGCTCGGAAATGTATGTTTCAATGACAAACTCAATGGATCTCATTCAACACCCCAAAAAACCCATGCCAGAAATAGTAAACCAACACAAAGCTTCATCTTCTGGAGCAAGAGCTACATATTCTTGCAGTTGGATGCTGCTTCCAAGATAAAAGTTCCAGATTAGTCCTACTCGAATTTGTTTTTGTGGCTTAAAATGTACAAAAAGATAATCATCTATTAACGCAAATCAATAGGAAAGCATGATCAATGTGTCATGACTTAGTTAAATTACATTTACAGTAATTGGGAGTGCGTCTATGCAACACCAAAGGACAAAATAGATGTAACAGTTATATAAAAAAACATGATTAAGGCCAAGGACCCGCACAGTCCCTGGCAAAACATAATGGTTTGGACAGCACTTCCAGCATTGGCCCAGTCTGTAGCGAAACCAACCAACATCCAGCTATTGTTTCTTAATTCCAGGACTGGCCAGCCAAAAACTACAGCAACATTCATGATTAGGTAAATAGTCTATGAAAATGTTGACCCAGGCCGGCCCAACCTGAAGCTATCTGGGACCAGGATTGAGTATTAAACCACTCAGCAAGTACCTTCACCAAGCCAACCGGCACAGAGCCCAGCCGATATCCATCTTGAACCTCAGTTATGCCACTTCATTTAATTTCTTAAGATCCAGACCAACCCAGCCAAAAAACTACAGCAAAAAAAATCATGTTTCGGTATATTCTATGAATCTTCTCCTCGCCTAGGTAGCCCAAGCCCAACCTAAAACTACCCGGAACAAAGCTTGAAATGAAATCACCTGCCAAATAGTTTTTATGTATGTATCATGTAATGATAAATTGTCCGATGTCAGATGTAATGTTCAATATATGATTATATGGGCCTCCCGATACCGATATTTCTCGATACTGTAGAAAAATCATAATATGTCTCCATATCAAAGATTTATTGATTCAATATTCAAAATACCAGCTGATATATTTGCCTATATTTTCCTAGCAGGCACAGAATCTTTTTTTTTATTTTGATTAATTGGAAACGTATTGTCTAATACATATCTAGCTGCGACCCAAGCCAATACCGATATTTTCATACACGGTGTGTATGCAACACTCCCATTAGACATGGGAGATATTTGAAATTTAATTTGCATTTAGTAACTTCAGTTTATACTCTATTGGCTAAGTGGGCCTACGACTTAACAAGAATTTTTCCATTTCCTTGTGGCTAAGTTAGTACCACGTGCCCAAGGGAGTGATATGTTCGGGTGCTTATAGCTGGAAAAAGAACTGTTCCTTCAAGCACGCCCTACATAGTTCAATCGAACTGTTCAAATAACTTGTTTGTTCCTCCATGAAGACATTGTGTGCGTTCTAAGAGGAAAAACTAGCCTTCATTTATAAGGATGCAAGACGACAATTGGCTCTTCATAGCCTCTGAAAGCACAAGAGGATGATGCAGCAATGAGTGCACCAAGCTACTAGAGGAACATCATTAGATTAACTTTATTGAAAAACTCAATTCACAAGAAAATGCAAGATGAAAGGGCTACCACAGAATAGGATAGAAACCAAATGCAGAGGAGAAGAGGACGGGTCATTTGTTTTAAGGGGAAAAGTGATGGTCATGGTAGGAAAATGATTTTAGGCTCATGACAGCATTAAGTTCAATGGAAAGAGAACAAACAGAGCTATCTGGTAACAACATGCAAACTACATAGCAAACAAAAAGTCACCTAGATGACTGAAATGATTAAAAAATTGACAGGACAGAGAACATGTGACAGTATGTCTCAAAAATATGATCCAAAAATGCTGCAGTAATACATTACATAAAAAGGCAATGAATTTATAAAATTCTTTAAGACATAGGATTGACTCAAACAACGGACCATTGGAATCCTAAACTTTCAGTGAAAGGCTTCAAAATCACTTTTAGAGATCCTCAAAACAGCAGGATCCTTATGAATGAGGAAGCAGTCACTCACAGTAACGGTGACATCCATGGGTATATTATCACAGCTATAATTACTCATGTAACAACCAATGCAAAATCCACAGAAATCCTGCTTTGGGTCAGGTTTGTTCAACAGTTAAAGATGGAACAGTTAAAAATAAGCAGCCAGACCGCAAGTGGTATTTCATTAGGGAGGGAGAGTGCTGCTTGAAATAAGTTCAAAGTATTAGTGCTTCAGCTATCTTTTGTTGCTTGACTGCCAGAATCTCACTCTGGTCCATTTGCTTGCATCACAAATATAGGATTTGATATTAGACAAAAATTAATTCAACCATTAGAAAGGACCTGAGTTTTCACTGAAGTGCACTAGTTCAAGTCACAAATGCTACTTCATTCATTTCCTTCAAACATGGCCATCATCTTCAGCTTCTTTTTCCCTTTCTAGTATGGTTAATGTAGATTTTTCTCTTTAGCGAGATAAAGGTCAATACATATATTTCCTGTGAATAAAATGAAAGTAAAAGACCACACAGAGTATATAGTCCACTTCACAAATGTAGATGAGGCCCCATTTTATGTGCATGGGAGACAGTCAGTGTCCACATCACTGAAAAATGTCAATGAGGCACCAGGATCATACCATATAGCAGCTTGTACCTCTCTCCCAAGTATTTAAACTCATAAGTTTTGTGCTACATGCTCTTATATGCAGATCAAAAGAAAATACAAGCCTTAAGAAAAGATAGGTTGAACAGGAAAGAACCAAAACCAGATTTCACCTCATTCTTAATAACACTCCATTATACAACACATTACCAAGTATCCTTACATCTTTGACCTCAAAAAAAAAAAAGAAATTCATTAAGATTTATGACACATGCATGATGCACCAAAATATTACGTATCACATCACCATTCATCAAAGTAAAATCTTACCTCATCAACAAATATAATAACAGGGGCCAGCTTATTAGCAAAGGAAAAGAGAGCCTTAGTAAGTTTCTCAGCATCTCCAAACCACTGAATCAACGATAAAAACACAATAAATTATCTCTGAGAAAAGAGAGCAACAAAAATTAAGACATATCTTTTCTAAACAATAACTAACATGACAAAGGAAAGGTTCATAATAATAATAATTTTACAATGAAGATCATCAAAAACAACAAACTCTACCATCTCACAAATTTCAGATTCTAGACTTCTACCATGCAACACTAGAATCTATCCATATCCAGACTATGGCATGATATAAGTAAAAATAAAAAGAAATTGGCAAGATCCATCGAACATTGCAACCCCCTCCCCCCGCCGGAAAAATAAAAAGAAAAAAAAGTGGCCTAGTGCAAGAGGCTTCGTACATTGCAAACTCTGGGAACGGTCAATTGAAATGAAAAAAAAAAAGCTTGCCAAAAACAAAGAAATACAATGAACCTTGGGTCACAATCATAATTTAGACCAGACTTCTACCATGCAACACCAAAATCTATCCATATCCAGACTGTGGCATGATATAAGTAGAAATTAAAATAAATTGGCAAGATCCATAGAACACTGCAACTCCCTCCATGATCCCCCGGCCGGAAAAATAAAAAGAAAAAAAAATGGCCTAGTGCAAGAGGCTTCGTATATTGCAAACTCTGGGAACAGTCAATTTAAATGCAAAAAAAAAACTTGCCAAAAACAAAAAGATACAATGAACCTTGGGTC
>JAOVVI020009406.1:0-13626 GCA_028571085.2 Nepenthes alata
ACAAGCCATAGCTAACGGACGGTAATGATACACTCTTATGGCTAAATTAATGGCTATGATTGATGACTAATGTCCCAGAGACAACAACTATACCTTTAAAATTGGAGGTCACTTGACGGTAGGAATCTGCCCTTGGAGTTGGCATTGTACTTCCAACAAGCTAATTGCTTTGCTGACGTTGGCGAAAAAAATATCTTTTGTCTAGATACCCCGCCACCCATTTAGATTTTGTCATGGTTCCTTTAAAAATTAATTTTTTTAAAAAATATTTTTAATTATTCAAATCATTTTGAAAATAATAATCGGCAGAGATTAAATTAATATTTTACTATATTATCTTAATCTTATTATTTTATATTAGAATGATAAATATTAATCACCGTGAGAATAAAAAAGCCAAATATTTATGATATTTATAATAAAATTTTAATAAATAGATGTTTAAAAAAGCCAAATATCTTGATAAACGTTAATCACCGTTTCCAATTTTTTCTTTTTTTTTTCTTTTTAAAATTTTGGTCGGTGTGCTTCGTACTTCGTAACGCGTTCTCTGGTCAACGAAGCAAATATTCATCGTTTTTTTTTAAATAAAAAAAATAAAAAAATAAAAGATATTGTAATTAACGTTTGAATTTTTGCATATTTATATTTGCCGTGAATTTAAATCATATCACATTATCTTTATTTATTGTTAGTTTTGTAAACTCAAAAAGGCTATTTCCTGGGATTTTTTAAATTATGAGATCTAAAAAGTTGAAAAGAGTTAAAAAATAATAAATATGTGACAAATTTTTAACCATATAACTTGTTGGTGATAGACAGTGTCACAATAAATTAGGAGTAATGTTAAACAAATATATTTTTGAATCTGTTAAAATATTTTTGGGTCCTGTTTATTTATTTATTTATTATATTGAGTTTATAATAAATTATATAGATAAATAAATGAAATATATTTTTTTCTAAAACATGCCCCATAAATTAAGAAGGGAATCGTGACAATGTTTTTCTAGGCATTGGGAATGCTGTATTTTTTTAGGAAGATATATTAGATATATTTTTATCTTTTTTATTGGATGAGAAAAATATAATAAATGAGACTTAAAATTTAAAATAATTATCTAAATAATTATTTAATTTTTTAAAAAAAAATTATTTATATAAAAAAAAAAAAGAGATAAGGGGTTGTGAGAATTAAAGGGCCTTTTTTTCCCTTTGCCTTTAGATGTATAATTAGTATCTTTTAATACTTAGCAAATATTCGTTTATCACAAATTATGGTCGCTGATTTTCTACTCATATTTTACAAAAAAGTATTTAAATATTATAAATAAAAATTCATCAATCAACTGATTAAAACTGCATACACATATTTACGTTTCAAACAATATTTTAATAATAATAATAATAATTTATAACAACAGCGAGACCTTATATAACTTTGAATAAATTCCTAATTTGATCATTTTATTTTAATATAATATCTTATAAAAAAAATTTATCATCTTACTTTAAATTTTATTAAATTTATAATTTTCTTTTTTCATTGTAATTTAGTATAATATAATAACGCTGCAAGACGCTTAACGTTGACCTATTCACGCCGGTAATTTAGACGGTAACCTCATCTCCATCTCCCTCACTACCATCAGGCCCAACGAGGAAGGCCCGTCAAAGGAAGCACCTTCTTGGTGTTGGATAGTTCCAAAAATGGGGATTCTCTCTCCCCTCGCCCATTCTCTGTCTTCTCAAACCTGAACTCTTTCTTGTGAGAAATTAGGGTGCAAAGAATCAAACCCAACAGAGCAGAAACAGAAACTAATAGTTTGGTTGGAAGATCTGGGTATTTGTGTTTCTAACACTGTGAATGGATTTAGATAGCGTTGAATGCATATCATCTTTGGAGGGTTTGGATGAGGATGATATTGACCGCCATCACCCTCATCCCCATCATCAGTTTACATCATCCAAGCCTCATACCAATAACGTCAATTCAACGATTCACCCAGCAACTAGTGTTCATGAGCTTCTTGAATGCCCTGTTTGTACAAATTCTATGTATCCTCCGATTCATCAGGTTTGTGTATTGTTGATTTTTTTCCCCTGTTGAAAAATGGGTTCTTCTGCTTTTATAGAATTTTTTTCAGTTTCTTGGTTGTTTGGGCGTATTTTACATATTCAACTAGGGGCCGGAGTATTGAGTTGTGAAACAATTTTGAGCTGTTTTTGGACTCTCCGAATCTATTTATGGGGCATTTTCTTGCTTTGTTGGCTTTTATGAAAATTTAGTCTTTTCAGTTGAAGTGGGGAGGGAAAGTTGGTGATAACTGAACCCTAGTCATTAGCACGGGCAATTGGGTGGCTGACCACTAGGTTATCCTTGATTTTCCATGGTTCATAATTCATAGAATGTTCGTAGTTGTGGTTCTTGTGCGTAGAAATTGAATTGCACCAAGTTTGACACTCAGAAAAGAATTGCACCAAGTTTGACACTCAGAAAAGAATTGCGGAACCGTGTTCGTTGAATTTCCTATTTCATCGATTAGGTTGGATAGTTGACTGGTGGTTACTTACCATTAATATACTGCACCTTATTGGATTGGAGCATTAGTTGTTTGTAAAGGATGCACACACCCATCTCATGACATTCTCCAAGTCCATCATTGATGAAGGGGAGGGCAATTTTGGGCTTCTGGAAGTAGATAGTTTTGTGGTTGTGAATGTTTGGTTTTAACATATGTAATGTTTTTGTAAGGTAGAAATGACAGAGGTATGATGTGGTCTTGCAAGGTTTGCTAGCTTTTTGTTGCACGACATCAAAATTTGGGCTGATAGAGGGAGTTAAAAATATGATGATAAGCATATGTGTGGTAAGACTTGGCAAAAGGTGCATGTGTAATAATTCTAGAGGATGTTTTTATTGCAGTATGATGAAGTGAGTGGAAAATATATTGTCATGTTGAAAGATATAATAAACATAGGTGAGCAAAGACCTGGGCAATGGTTTAAGGAATGATTTCTTAAGTACTCTCGTTATGCATGTCAAGAGATTGAAGAATATTTTGTGGAATTGACACTGTGATTCAGAGTTTCAATCAATGGACTATGCCCCCCCCCCCCTCCACCCAAAGAAAAGCCCCAAAAAAGAGATCAAGGAAAAAGGAGATTTTCAGGACGATTGAAATTCTATCCTGCTATCTAGTTATACAAATGCACTTTTTTGGAGGTCATGAACTTTCCATGGAAATGAATGTTTTGATGGATCTAAATTGTCCTAAATTACCTACCCCCCCTCCAAAAAAATATTGGTCCTAAGTTTGACTGATTGAGTGAAATATTAATCTTGGAAAGCCTTGTTGGGTAAGTTCTGACCTATATGAAAGGTGTAATGAACTGGGCACCAACCCTCTCAGAGAGAGGCTTGGTGAAATATAGCAGGCTTTCCAAGATTTATCCCCCTGATTGCAAGCTGAGTTTTATGGATTGTATTACTGACATAAAAGTTTATATATCCCTTTGAAGTACATGAGAAATGACGCGATTGGTAAGGAAACAAAAATGCTTTTACATGTCCCTGGGGCACATTATATGGTTAGAGTAAGGTTTTGCTGATAAAACCTGTGGCTGTTGATATGAAAACGGCACAAATTGGAGTTCTAAACTTTTCATGTCTGTTTTATTAATTTTGTTTGATAATATTTTTCTCCTGAGAGCATCTTCTGGTGATTGCATATTGCTGAAGGAACATCAGTGTGAGTCCTGAAACTTCTAAAATTATGTAGTGGGGAATCCCAAACTTTATGATGCACGATTCCCTAAGTGATACACTATTGTTCTTTAGGACTTGGAAGAAGATTAGGAAGCATATTGTGGTTTCATTATATCCTTAGTTAATTGTATTTATTTTATTATTGATGTGATATCAAGTTAGTAGAAGTTGCATAGAAGTAGGAAAGTAGGTCTAGGTTCATTATCTATACTGTACATTATTTTGTCATATATCAATTAGTATGGGAATTATGTTCTATCCTCGTTGTCATTATTGTTGTTTTTGGCTGCTATCAAACAATGTCTTCATTCTCTTGTCATATCTCCACCCACAAAAGTGACCATTGATATTCATCAACCTCAAATTGTGTCCATGGAGACCCAAATCACTGTCAAATGAGACCCTGACCCTTTTTGTACGAAATGCTTCTCTTATTGGTTTGGATAAAAGACCCCTATTACTAATCCTAACTCCCAATACTCTCATCCTCTTATATTTAAGCTGACCACCTGCTATTTGAACCCGCCGCACAACATAATTTAAAGCTTGCAATCGAAGCTTCTATCCTACTTCTCAGGCACTCACCCTTGATGTCTTTGACAAAGCACCAGAGAAGAACCACTCACCTGACAAAGCCTCTGGCACACAAAATGTGTCTCAAGTGAAGCATACATGGCTACGAAGAACAGTCATGAATGAGATCGAATTTGAAGTTCTAATTGCTCTGGCTAGCAGCACACTACTTGCTATTTGTTCTTCTTTTATGCATGGATGAACATATCGGTATCGATATCAGTCAATGGTATATTAGTATCAAACGTATTGGATATTATATATTGGTATATGATATATCGAAAGAAAAAAAAATTTCTAAAAATCTAAAGTCAGTAGGGCTGCATCAGCTGTTATATTAGTCATATTATCCAACATGTCGGTTATATCGACCAATATATTACGATATATTATTGATACGGTAACATATCGTGATATTGTCGTTGCTTAAGACCTATTTGTATTTAGAGAGTCCAATACTGATACATATTGGTTGATATTTACATCAATACTTTTACGTCATATTCCCATCTATTTCAGATTTATCCAGCCTTAGTCATGTTTGTGGCCTATGCTAGCAGTATGATTTAGTTGTGGACCTGGTTTCCCAAAGTTTGTCTTCGCAATTTGGCATTTACTGTTCGGATTAAACATTGAAACGTCTACAACATACTATATCGACATATCAGACTCCACTGTTATTCGTAAACATGAAACTCACTTGACCTAGATATCTTGATCCCCAGGAAAATTATCATAATGCTTATAGATGTCAGTAATGATGGTTCTAACAAATTATAATGTCATTAGTGTCACAACGGCCATACACTCTGTTCCACCTGCAAAACAAGGGTACACAACAGGTGTCCCACCTGTAGGCAAGAGCTGGGAGACATTAGATGTTTAGCATTGGAGAAGGTGGCTGAATCGCTGGAACTGCCCTGCAAATACTATACCCTTGGATGCCCAGAGATCTTTCCCTACTACGGCAAACTTAAACATGAAGCAGTATGCAACTTCAGGCCATACAATTGTCCTTATGCCGGTTCCGAGTGTTCGGTCACTGGGGATATCCCATACCTCGTGGCTCATCTGAGGGATGACCACAAGGTAGATATGCATTCTGGATGCACATTCAACCACCGTTATGTAAAGTCTAATCCTCGTGAAGTAGAAAATGCGACATGGATGCTAACTGTAAGTGCATCTTTCCTTTGTTTCTCTATTGAAAATTTGATCAAATCTATTTGTTTGTTGTTGATATTGTATCTGTGCTTGTAAACCCACCCATAATCTTCCAAGAATACATTCAGTATAGGCCTCACCACGTGGGCAGCCCTACCCGATGCATGAAAATCTCGCCATGCACTTAGTCTAGGAAAGGGTTGAATTGCTTTTAGATCTGCTAAACGTAATTTTATATTGTATTATACTAAAGGCCATTCCTATGACTTCTACCAACAACCACCAAATCACAATGCAATTACCCTACCGTTATGCCAAAGCTTCCCCTTTCCTTTAGCCAACATGTTTGTGCCGGACGATTTGAATATATGCTTTTGTTTCCTTTGTATTTAGGTCTTCCACTGTTTTGGTCAGTACTTTTGTCTTCACTTTGAAGCCTTCCAGCTGGGTATGGCTCCAGTATACATGGCGTTCCTTCGGTTCATGGGTGATGAGATGGAGGCTCGGAATTATAGCTACAGCCTCGAAGTCGGAGGTAATGGCCGGAAACTCATCTGGGAGGGTACCCCACGCAGCATTAGGGACAGCCATCGGAAGGTCAGGGACAGCCATGATGGCCTAATTATACAGCGGAACATGGCGCTCTTCTTCTCCGGAGGGGATAGGAAGGAGCTCAAGCTGCGGATTACTGGCCGCATATGGAAGGAGCAGCAGAGCCCTGATGGCGGCGCATGTATCCCCAATCTTTGCAGTTGAATCTGTCTTCTTGTTGTATGCCTTAAAATTCTGTACAATTACAAAGGATGGTGATGGCTGAAGATTGTTGAAATGTGTCATGTGCAGAGATTTTGATGTCTTCTTTTCTTCAAATTCATTGCTCTCTCTCCTCTGGCCTAGCTTTCCCGCAAAAGTTTATGAACCTCCACCTGTGGGGATGGATTTGAGATTTTTTGTAGCATGATCAACATTTCTGTAGTTTTATTATTTTTGACTGATAAAAATTAGAATAATTATGCTATTACTCTTAATAAAAAAAATAAAAATCAACTTTAGATAAATAAGTAGGCCACATTAGTGAACAACTAAGTTAATTGGTAATTTAATAATAATAATAATAATAATAATAATAATAATAGGGTTGTTTGACTCTCAAAATCATGTACGTCTATTAATATTTGTACTCTCCTATTAAACTAGATCTAACCGTTGAACTTGAAACCTAATCCAAGTTCAATGGTTAGATGCACATCTGCATGCTACATATTTGTTTTAAATTGAATTTTGAAAAAATAAATAAATAAATTGTCTTCGCAAAGTTTAATTTGGGGGAGTTTGCTAAATTGGTTAGATAGATTCCTACGTTAGGTGATCTTGTTAACGGAGTTTTGATGGATCTTTATAGCGAAATAATCTTGACCAATAAATGTTGTTTTCTTAAATTTTTGGAGGAAAGACCTTAGTAATTTTCAACTATTTCGAGCATTTTTCAACATTACGTAATGCAATACGATAGAAAATGTAATTATATTCAACTAATATTAAAATAAATAAAATATTAAATTAAAAATTAAAAAAAATTGATTTCCTTTTGACTTTGCCTACAGTAGTTCATTTGAAAGCGATTTGGTCTGAATTATTAAAAATAAGAACACCCACCCGAGTCCTGAAATACGACCTTTTCGATGCGATGGACTCGTCTGCCATCTCTGTGAAAGTTGGGAATCAAGCTTCAATAATTTAAAAAAGGTAATTGAGGAAATGAAAGGTAAAAATACTCATTTTTATTAAAAAAACAACATAAAAAAATAATATATATATTCATTTCTAAATATATAGAATTGTGGCTATGAGATATTTCATCCAAAGGCCAGATGAAGCATCCCCCATCCGCAGGACAATGGCCCTCAGCTGCACCCTTTTCATTTACAAATGGTGCTTTCGACTTCCAGCTAAATTGCTCAAAGCAGCAGCTCTCTCTGGGCATTAATATGGGCTTACGAGCCCTTCATGGAACCTTCCCCTGCTACGCTTTGCAAACTTCTGCCTTCAGTGATCAGCACAAAGCTCGGAAATGCGAGTGTAATGTCCCTGATTCATAGAGAGTCACATGTAAGTAAGTCGAACCATAATTGATATCGAAACTTTTAATATTATTTTCTTATATCGTGACAAAATCAATACATGTCGTCTACTACCTAATACACCTGATAGTTTTTAATAGATGGGCCAATATTTGGCACATGTTTCAATTTGGAAAAAAAAATGTTATTGATATTGATCCATATCATCAAATATGGCTAATATTGGTATAGTCACAGTAGAAATCAATATAAATACTAATATTTTTATTCATGGTTTGACCCGTGATTTCCAAGTCAATTCATGTTAGGTGAAACAGAAGAGACCTCAAAAAACTTACATGAGGTATGGGAGAGTCATGTTCTTCAGCAATGACGGATTTTTGGCAACGTATTCTTCCCACTCTTCCAGATCAATTTTCCCATCACCCTTTAAATCTGCCTCTTTGAACGTCTGGAAAAACGAAGGAAAAGAAAAATGACTATCATGGCTCATTCTGGATACTGTGAATATAATCTTTGATTGTTCACGTATGACAGGACCTCTTCACACCTTATTGACAATTGCATCAACAATGTCATTCGAAAGATGCAGATCAGATTCATGCAAAAGAGCTAGCACCATCTCCTTCAACTATAAATATAATTGTTTGCAGAATCAGTTTTCATGGAGACTAATATCAAAAGCAAGTTCACATAATCATGCAAATGCATAAGGAAACTCACTTCTTCAAGCTCAATGTATCCGGTGCCCCTCAAATCATACAACCGAAATGCATCTGTCATGGAATTCTACAATGTCAAGAACAAGATCATAGAATAAGGAGACATGGAAAGAAAGAATTTCTGTCCGCAAGATAAAGATGTACTTTCTCACATGTGGTTTTCTCTGTATTGGGAGTTTTTGGGTGGAAGATACTGAGTGTGCCAATGAATTCTTCAAACTCAATGATACCATTCTTCTTGACATCAAAGAGATCAAACATCTGCAAATAGCGGCAGGAAAGAGCAATATCAGAAACGATCTAGCTTATAATAAATACAGAACGCCATGCAAGACGAAAAAAAGAAAAGAAAAGACCAGGGTTCTCAACTTCTAATCTTGCATAGTCCATAGTAACAACAAGGATATGATAGTTAATTCCTGATCGAAGAACATTACAGAGCAAATGCTAGGTCAAAAGTACCTATGACAAGTACAAGTGGCAATAATGAGAACGTGATATGGGCACAACAAGAAATAAGAGAGTTTTAATTTGTGTAATATGGGTTTGTATCATCAACGGCCAGACACATTTGTAACATGAAACTACTTTGTTATGTTTTGTGTTGACACCTTAACCTGAAAATGAAACAGTTTGAAATGATTAACAAACATATGGTTTTGTATTATGGGTTATTTTAAATGCTTCTCGCTCTACAATTGTGATTCATGTAATGGGTCATGTATTATAACCGTATCTTGTTGTATCATATTAACATGTTAGATAAGTCATATTATGTTATGTGAATTTCACCGGTTCATTAAACGAGTTATACATACGGTGTTGTGTTATTTGTTTATTTAATAAGTTAGTTTATGTTTAATTTATTTACACGATTATTAATTGTATTGTGTTCATATTAGTGTATGCTTTATCGTGACCATATCTCGACATGACAAGTCAACATGAATTAACATCCCTATTGACAAGCATAACTCCTGTGAAGATACCTGGAATCACTGCTCTCCAGACTATATTCATATCTAAAAAGCAGAAGAGATCAGTGCATGGAAACATGTCACTTCTGAAAGCACATAACACGATAATTTGGCACCAACCTAGACCATTCAAGCAGAAGAAAGCAGCTACGGTGTCTATTTAGATATTACCAAAACAAATCATCTGACTTCAACATGCAACTTAAAAATCACATACTCTGTCCACAAATAGGCTTTGTTTGTGGATGTTCCTGAATAGTGCAAGCTGTAGTTCTTCCTGTTCATCAAGATTATTACCGAATTTTTTTTTAAAAAAACGAACTAGCGTTCATTTAACAAGCAGAAAAGAAACAGCTGTGATTAGCATGGATATGCCTTCCGTATGAAGCCATCTTTGACAACAGAATTGCTGAGTTTCTTGAAAAGTTCGAATAGGGACTCCACTTCATCCATGGTAACTGCAACATAAAATGAAAAGAAAGTAATGTAACATAAAAGAAAAGGAGCAACCCAGCTTGCAATCAACTGATATCACAGATCATAGGGAAGCAGAAGATGAAACTAAAGCTGCATGGAGACAAGTGTTGGGAAAATGGAGTCCTATTGGCAATCCAGGAACATACACACCACGAAGGAATAAGGAAAAAGAGGAGTGTACCAAAATTTTACGTAAAAAACTCTTCTGAAAGAAGCAAAAAATCATAGGACATTTAGTCCACAAACAAATTTTACTATGTGGAGTTGATTACAAAAACCGCACGGCTACACAAGCTCTTGAGGCGAAAGCTGAAAAACAAAGCACGAGCACACAAAGAAATTCACTCTTTGTTTTTACTCACTACTCTTCTCTTTCTGCACACTCTCGTCACACACTTAGAAACTTACACACATAGCCGTTTATAATGCAGCATACAAAATACATTGATTTGCAATCACCTTCAACGGTATTGCATATACGACAAAAACTATCACCATTAACAACGTATAAAACAGCTCTACAATGACTCTGCAAATCATCATGCTCTACAGAGATGGCGCCACTCTGCAGAGAAAAGAGATTACGCATGCTCAGTCAATCTTCTGAGCTGTCACCCATGGGCTATACTGCTTTCTCTTGTGGATGGTCAATCATCCATTGACCGACTTTTCCTCATAGCCGTTTACCTGAAGTTATTCCTACACAAGTGCCAAATCTACACCATGCCTTCATCGGAGTCCTTGAGCCTTCAACTGCTCAGAGTCATCGGATGCTCAGCTCACAAGTCCACGGACCATATCCACTCAAAGTCTTCATCCTCAATCTAAGTCCTCAGACCAAGAATACCTTCACACGGGAGTGACCCCAACAAGTTCACTTGAGGTCTTTATGTAAATAAGAAAACTTATTTTTTGGTGGTGAAGTAGAAGGGAACATTTTTAAGTATTAAATGGTGCAACTTTCTTCTTTTTTCGAAGATACCAAGAAATTTGAGTACTCATGCCCTATTTGTTGGAGAGCATATATGGGTTGAGTTGATAAAGGTCCCACGCAGAATAAACAGGAGAATAAATATAAATATATATTAACCCATAATCTAATAGCCTAGACTTCTGAGTCTTGGTTGTGTCCAACTTGCAAAGATAAACCGACCTACTTTTGTTTTAATTTGATAATATAGAAGTCTAGTATATTTACTCATATATAACAAAGCATGGGTAAGATATGTGTATGGCATCTATCGAATAGAATTTTGTTGAAACTCACACGGTGTTTTGGCAGCTAAAGCAGCAAATTGCTCCAAGTCAGGTGATTCTGTAGCGTCCTTCGACGGCTTGCACCCCATTTGAAATCTTGCAATGTACTCAATACCGCGCGCTGACGAACATATATAACAATCTATCCTTCCCAGCAGTTGAAACCTGCGATCCGACGCCCCAAAGGAAAAGAAGCCAGAGATGAATCTTCAATAGCAAAGGATTTCTGCTATTGCTGCAGTATAAAGAAACAAATCAGACGTTTCGGTTAAATTTTGAACCAAACTGTGAAAAATGATTGCTTCAAAATCAGAACTCAAATCGGGACTGACCCTGAAAGCTCTTTCCTCTCCGAATACGAAAATGAGAGAGCGGCTTACGATGGTCTTTCTTCCAATCGGCGGATGGTGTTTGTATCTTCTTCCCTATGTGCGCGTGCGTTGTGGGATGGCAGCAGCGATATCACGAAAAGACAACCAGTTTCAGTGTTTTGACCCGAAAAATTATATAGTATTTTGATTAACTATTTAAAAAAATGAGCATTTATAAATGTTTTTTAATAATTCATTAAATTTTAGAATTTTAAAAATGTATATTTAAATTTGGTTTGTGTTAAAAAAATATTTAAATATCTTTTATTAATAAATATTAACATAAATAATATAAAAAGGTTTGATATATTAATATTATCTCAACATACCCTTCAGAAGCGGGCTCACGAGCGTCACCTGAAATGTGGGAAAACCCCGTGAAGACGGCGAGAAGGTAAATTTTAGGTGTCGGAATAAATAATAAAAAAAATTATTAAAATATAAAATAACTATTAATTTTTTTATTATTATTCAATCTCATACTTTAAAATTATAATAAATATTTATTTATAGAATGATGATAAATATGACGGTAGATGTAAAAGGTCCCTGAGTAAAACCGTGAAAATTGTTAATTTGATCTTACTTCACATTGATATATCTTCTAATCTAAGAAATTGAATCAACAGATTAAAGCATGGAAAGTAATAAGAAGGCTTTGGACTTATATTATTAATTATATGATTAGTCTTTTACATTTGATTTCCTTTCAAAACTTTATAAACAAGAGTTATACTATGAGTTTTTTTTACTTAAAACCCCAAATCTGAAGCCCGGTGTATATAAAATTATTTTTGATTATAGACTTAGGTAAAAATCTAAAATTATAAACTTATATTATGATTTGGTTAAACACGTCTAAGTATCAAAAATTATAAATTTTTTCTTTTCACATGAGACCAACCTCATCGTTTATAATTTAAATTTATAACAAGCTTTAAAATTTATCTAAATATTTACTGAATTTGACAAATTAATGATATTTAAAAGGTATTATCCATAAAAAATAATTTAATAGTGTTCTTGGTCAAATCCTTATCGTCTGGTCACTCTTCCTCTTTCGATTTCTCTAATACATCCTCATTTTGCCTTAGTGTTTTTTATCTTTCTTTTTGGGTTTAAAATATTTTTTATTCTTTTTTTATCAAAAAGTAAAATTGTTTCACTCATTTAATTGATCAATAAAGAATTATAATCCCTTTGTTATCGATGCCATCAAATATAGTTTTTATGCCAAAAAATCTATATTAGATTCAATTTATTCGGATTTAATACATGCCTAATATGGTGGAGTGAAAATAGACTTGAATTCCTTATCAATTATTAACTACCAAGCTCCTATGTGGGTATAAGGAATAATATCACATAACCAAGTACTTCAATAAGATTTAATATAAAAAATTATTATTAACTTAAGAAAAAATCATAAGATAACTGTTAAACAATATTTACTAAGAATATTTTGGTTATAAATAACTCCTTTTGAGAACCTCTCATAATAATTTATATGAACAACTAATTAAATACTAATCACAACAAACCTAATCACAACATGAGCAAAATGCAACAAATAAAATGAATAATTAACTGATAATATATCTTACAATTACAATTAGAATAATAAATCCAAACTTTACAAATAATAAAACTTAAGACAGACCTCAATCGGATACCAAAAATGGGCATCATTGGCCGTCCCGCTCCTTGGCCGATGGCCTCCTTCGTTGACCGGCTTCTGCTATCTGAAATGGTGCTCCGGCATTTTTCATTCCGAAAATGCTTACCGCCGGTCAACCTCTACATTGACCGTCTTTAGTTTTTCATCGGTCAACATTTTGTTGACCGAAAACTACTTTCTGATTTTGCTATTCGTAAAATGAATTTCGTCATTTGCTCTTCACAAAACCTCCGATGACATGACTTGTTTGTTGAGTCACTCACAAGGAAGTGACTAACCCCAACAACAAGTAGTACTTGTGCACCACATTCTGCAAAATCTTGTTTGAGCATCGGGTCGTCTAAAGTTTGTGCGCCACATTTTGCTAAATCTTGTCAGGGCATCGGAACAAATGGAGTTCATATGTCATATTTTTCTAAATTATGTTTGTATGTTGCGAAAATCTCGTTAACTACCACATCAGTTAAAGGGGTCTTGCCTGAGCACGGAGTTCTTTGATAGGCAATTTAATCCAACACGTATCTAAAAATGACTATGCATCTCTCTCACAACATTGT
>JAOVVI020009407.1:0-13626 GCA_028571085.2 Nepenthes alata
CATGTATGTGTATCAATGCACAACCCATGTAGGTTTTATGCCCATTTCTATCCAAATATACTAATACTAAGCATATACGGTTTTAGATATTTATACCCATTTTCATAAAATCATAAAACCCCCAAAAATCATAAAATTCAAACAAACTCCAGATCGACCGATAAATATGGCATGCATGTTCATAGGAAAGAAATATGGTGAATAAAAATAACATACATGTACATAAAATCTCCAAAACATAAGCAAATATTTTCAGACGCGAAAACAGACCAAAGATTAGGTTATAGATACTTGCCTTAACCTCATACCAAGTAGATCTGACAAAAGGATGTTTCGATCTACCTGATCTCTTCTTCCTCTCTCATCTTCCTTCTCCCCTCTCTCCTTACTTCTGTTTTGTCGTGCGAATGCCGAAAGCCCACTATTCTGCTGCTTAAATAACCAAAACGGCGCTCGAGCGCCACCACTTTAGAATCGGAGTTTAAGCACGGCCTGGGGCACAAGCCCACTGGAATCGACGCTCAGACACCTCTTGGGCGCGCTTCAGGAGCTACTCTGCTGATTTAAATAATCTTCAAAATTTTATAATATATATATATATATATATGATCACTAAGCATCCAATTTATCCAAAATAACAAATATTATTAAAACAAATTAAATAAAAATTCGGATATTACACGATCTCTCGAAAAATAGGTGATTCTCTCAAGAAACAGGTGGCTCTGTTATTTCAATTTAGATTTTGTGCACCTTGGCATGTTGAGGGAGGTTTTCTATTTAAAAAATAACAAAGAAACTTCCTATCAAAGTAATTTCAAGTGGCAGAAAGTGGGCATGAACTTCATCCCACTTGAGCAGCTGCCTCATGATTGACTCGTGGCTTGTTTTTAAAAATGTCACTACATAGGCCGTTTAAGCAGATAGCTTGTGGTCCACCACTAAAGTTTCACCACACAGGCTTCTTAAGCAGCTATCTCATGGCATGATTTAGGACCAATTTAGTTTAAGCCAACAATTAGCTTCTATCTAGTTTCAGGACATAAAATTTAAGCCATCAACTAGCAATCATCCAGCACTAGAACATAATATAGCTATAATGGTTATTAAGCTTCTATCTAGCACTCAAATATAAAAGATATAATAAAATAAACTAATAGTCTCACAATGTATATATAATATTATGAAATTTGCCAACATAAAAGACTGACCTAACTATACGTGATAAGGATTCTGAAAAACTTTATACATGAAAATCAAAAGCCAAATACGCTAATGCAGCCTTTGTGGCTGCTGGCCTATACGAGCCAGTCAGGAGTAGCTTTGAATCTTGGACGAAAGGAAATGGAAGAAGAGATGAAGACAAACAAAATGAAACGTGTGAATCAATGCCAAAGCCTAAGAGGTGCAGCCATTATTGTGGTGCAGCATACAAAATGAAACTGGCGTTGATGGATCAATTGAAAAGCACGTTACTTAGTAGGACTTTGCCTGTAGTGTTCACCTAACTAGAAAGTTTGGTTATATATATATATATATATGAGACGCATCATAGAAAATCTGCAGGCCTTACGAGGCTATGTAGGCAGAGTAAAGGAGGGCACTCCATGAGATGAAGTAAACATGAAATCAATTTGGTTAGATTAATAGGTACATAGTGACTATTCATTGAACATGCAGATACCAGCCTATTGTAAAGGCTCGGGATGGAAATTAGCAATTGCAACTATGAAATATTGGCCAATGTGAATTGGAATCAGGTCTCCAATACTGATATTTCTCATTACTAAATCGCAATGTCACTTATCGAAGATATATTGCATTTTATTGATATTTGCCCCCTTCGATTTCAATTTGCAAAAAATATTTTGCATCCTATATCAATATATACGCCTGATATGGCCAATATCGATACTGATGTTTATATTTTTATTCATCATAGGAAGGTTGGAACAAGCAAGTGGTAAGAACTATGGGAGGCTAGTGAAGGAAATAATTTATCCCAAAACTAAAAACAAAAAGTGGAGAGAGCTAAGAAAATATAGTTGAGCGAGAAATTCCTCCTAACTTAGTTCAGCCTGGAAAATAATAAAAAGCTCCTCCCAAACTTTGGGGGAGTTCCACCACTGTCTTCCACCGCTGGTGGGCAAAGTGCTTTCATATCAGCTGATTTCTGCTATGCCAATCAGTGTTCCTGCATGTGAAAGTTCCTATTTTCGCAGTCTCTTTTGCATACCCTTATGCCTCCATACCCTTTATTTTTTCAAGTCCTAATGATATTTAATTTGGCAACAGATCAAGAATGCTATACTCTCTGTGCAACGGTCAACGAAAGATTTCATCTTCGGGACAATGGCAAGAGGTCCTGAAGAAGGTGTGAAGGGAAAGCCTGGCTCCAACAGTGCAAAGGACGATTCATAATCTTCCAGACGTGAATTATCACTTTGTTGTAATAAAAAGAAAAAAAAAAAGAAGCTTTTGCACTGTATAATTTACCAATTTTGATCATGGCAACGCTTGTGTCATTTCGATTTTGGGCAGCAAAGGTCTTTTTGAAGTTTGCAGGTATAGCTTAACCTGGGTGTAAGTTTGAATTTTCACAAAATCAAATCTACATGGAGCTAACGATGCAGGGTTTATTGTTCGTCCCCCTTCCCTCTGGAAAGGATGTGGCTAAGCACCCTAGTTCTATACTTTTGTGTTTGTATCAATATTTACTTACAAAGTTTTAGAAATAAAAAGTATTAGATGTGGTTATATTTTTAATTTTTTATAATGTTAACGTGTATTAGATGTTAAATTTAATGAAAAAATTAACAAAAATAATTATTTAGAAGCATTTTTTAATGTTTAAATTTTAACTATTAGCTTTGCTTTTCTTTGGGAGAAACAACATCCCATTCCCCCTTCCCTCTCGTCCCCTCCCAAGTATGTTTTTTCTGTAGAGGATGGGTTTGACATGGAGTTGTTGTGAGTCCTTAGATGCCTTAACCTATGTGAGCATTTGTTCGAGGGAAAATATGGGCTTGAGTAACATCCTTCTGATCTCTGAACCTTTGTATTAGTTTACAAAGGAGTACCAAAAGACCAAAACTGAAGGGAAGCATGGCCCCTCCGTTGGGGCAATAACTGAATCGAAGAGACCCACAATGAGATAAAAGGGAATGTTTGAATGTTTGGCCTACTAGCTGCTAGTACTATGTGTTGAGCCACCCCTGCCACTTTTAAGAGTCAGCCGAAAAGGCATGAGCCATGATCTGTTGGCCCTGCCGCACCAAGGCAGGGCAACGGACATCTCAGGTGGCACCTATGTGTCCCAATTGTTTATTCGGCCGTTGCCTATAAATATTACCCTCCACGATTGAGAAAAAGGGGTTCAAAATCTAAGAGAGTAATATCCTTACATGGGAGTTATTTCCACTTATTCAACACAAAAAAAAATATTCATGCTCACGGCCGAGTATTTATTTTAAAATATTTTGTGTTATTTTTAAGTTGAACGCTCATATTAGAGTTATCTTCATTATATTTAGAATTTTATAAATTTTTTAAGCAATGCTAGAAATTTTTACCATCTATAAATTAAAAGAAATTAGTATTTTAATGATTTCGTGTTTTGTTTAAGCTTCATTCTATAACTTGATTTCTTCTTAACTCCTTTACCAATAGTTTATTTTAGTATGTTGAAGGTATACAGAGTTATAGTATGTTAAATAATTTTAAATTTATGTTATATTTAGTTAATAGATTGAAAAATAAGGAAATTAAAATATACAATTATGAATCTCTTCAATGATATTTTATTTAAACAAAGTTTTATAATTTTTTTTCTTAAAAATCTATTGATAATTATAAAAAAAAACTTTGAAAATATCTAATAAATCTTATAGGATTCATAAATAAAACTTTATATTTTTACAATTTTATATATTAAAAAAATAAACAAGACATATTATATGCCTTTATATTATAAAGCAACAAATTGTGGTTATAGCAACAAGTTCATTCTATTTGCTTCCTCCCAAGCAAGGGGGAAAAAAAAAAAGACTAGTTTATTATGCTTATCTTTTATGATTTTGAACATACATTGCTTGGTTTGATTAGGATATTTTCAAATATTAAATTTATTTGCTATTTAATAGATGAGAATTATTTTTAAAATCTAAAAAATTAAAGTTAAAATAATATGTTAAAACCTATCATTTATCACTTTGATAATAATCTAAATTATAAATAAAATAAAATAATAGCCTTTTAAAATTCAGAATCATCTTAAGTTTCGTAATATAACCCATTTTATTTTGAATTTAATTTATATGTTTTAATTTTTTTTATCCCAAATTAAAAAATGGACCAGTTTAAAAGGGGAGGTTTTGTGGTTATTCACCTCACCTTTTGAATTTAATTTTTTAAATATTATATTAGGATTATTAGATATAAATTAAATACCTATAATTTTTTTAAAATTTTATTTTTTAAATATAACTACCATATATTAAAGGTAAGTTATAGTCCTGGAATCTAGGACATCCCCACATATTGAGGGGAGCTCCCCTTATGTATATTTTAGGCTATTTAATCAAGTATTAAATATACTTAATTTTATATTTTTTAAGAAAATTTTTAAAATATTATAATAATTTTATTTTTTCTGATATATATTTTTTAAAATTAATATTTTGATACTGTAATGTTTAAAAAAATTAAAATTTTTATTTTATAAATTTTTTTTAAAAATATAAAATTAATTTAAACTCATTAAATTATCACCATTCAACGGTCGAAGTCCCTCCTCCTTAAACCCCAACTCACACTCCAAGCCGAAACATGAACCCTTGCATTCCTCTCTTCCATCACCCTCTCTCCCCCTCTGACCCAAACCATAAATTTCTCAAATGTCAAAGACTCCAAACCCCATTAACGCTTCGTTAAAACTCTCTTCCTCTTCCAATTTTACTACCAGAACATTGCTCAATTCGCGCCCTTCTCCACTTTCTTCCAAACCCAGCAACAGACTGCTGTTCTTGATCCAGTCTTCTCAGTCCCCAAATCCTTCAACCAAAGAACCGATAACCCTAATCTCGATTCTTCGTGCCTTACCCGATTGGGCTGATAGGGTCAAGGAGAGCGGTATGCGAAGGAAGAGAAACTTGTACAACCATGAAATATGGGTTCAGCATAGGAGCTCTCTTCGCCACGTTAGGCACTTGATGTCGTCTCTCTCTTCTAGGGTCATACTCTCTTTAATTCCGCCAGTGACTTTCTTCACTATTGTGGCCGTAGTTGTTGCTAGCTATAATTCAGCAGTGACTATACATTGGTTGCCAGATCTCTTTCCTGTTTTGAGGGCCTCCTCCTTGCCTTACCAGCTGACTGCGCCTGCACTGGCGCTTCTGTTAGTGTTTAGGACTGAGGCGTCCTACTCGAGGTTCGAGGAAGGGAGGAAGGCTTGGACTAAGGTGATTGCTGGGACCAATGATTTTGCGAGTCAAGTGATTGCAGCTGTGGATGGTTCGAGTAATGTAAAAAATATGGCGATTAAGAAGGCTCTATTGCAGTATGTCATGGCATTTCCTGTTGCCCTTAAGGTTGGTTATTTTCGGTGTTCAGTTCATTGTTGGTTTCATGGTTATTCTTTGGTTTCTTTAGCTCGCTTTGTTTACTTGAAAAGGGAAGGGGAAGGGGGGATTGTGGAACTTTGGGGCTATAGTTGATTTAGGTAAGGCATATATGTTAGATTTTAGGTCACTTCATGAGTCCCACACTTATTCATTTGATTTCGGCATGAGGATTTGCTCATGTGATTAATTGGAGTGGCACATATGATCAGTGCTTGGTGGATGCATGAGGGGATGATTGTGCGTGCGTACCAGTAGTAGTGCCAAAGAATATTATGCGTGTGTACCTGAGAGGCCCCTGAGAAGGCATTCGTCGCCAATTCCAGTGGGTGCGCAAAGGTTGTTTTTACCTTTGACTTTTTATGTATAAACTCTAAAGCATTAATTATAGGACATATTATCGATAGGTAGCTTGTTTTCTCGTTATATTCTCTCATTGTTGTTGCCAAGTAGTTTGCGGTTAGTCTTTAACCGATTATTCATACAGGTTATTGTGAAGGGATCCATGAGAGGGTTATTTATAACAAATATCTTAATAGATATTGTTCGAATGTTGACCTGTAGCTTTTTCTCTAGTTGAGAAGGAATTTTCATGCTAAATATTATTATACAACTTATGTACTTGATATATGTTGTTGTTGTCAAATGGGACATTGGTGGTTGATGATTGATTGGGAATTCAATGTTTGTTTCCATTGTGCCGGTGGTATGAATTTTTTGAATACTAGTAAATGGTATGAGTATATTTTTTGGTGTGAAAATTATATTTGATGGTGTTGACATTGAATAGATTGTTGTTCTCCATTGAACAATTTAATGGGAAAAATAGTTTTACTTTTTAGGTAAGAAAGAAAGAGAATTATTTTGACCTAAGAAAAAATGGTAAAAGTATTAAAAAAAAAGAGGACAGTTCAAAAAAATTGAACGATGAAGAATAACAAGACTTGAGAAATTTGGCTAATTGCATAATTAGGTTATTATTTGAGGATAACACTGTTAAAGAGATCATTGATTTGTCAAATCTAGTGGATGTCTTAATGAAATTTGAGAGCCAGTACAAATCCAAATCCTTAACGATAAGGTTATATGTAAAAAAAAAAACAATTCTATAGCATTTGGTTGTCAGAAGGGAAAATTTTGAGAAGCACATGGACAAGTTTAGTTGAATTGTGATGCAAATGTTTGGGCTTGATGAGAAGTTCAAAGAGGAGGCAAAGGCGATGTTACTCACTTCCTTGCCGAGCTCCTACAATTATATTGTGATATGCTATTGTTTGGGAAGGCCACACTCATCATTGATGAGGTTATCACTTCTTTGTTGATAAATGAGTCTAGGTGGAAGAGTTGATGAGGTTTCCTAGGAGCCAAATGCCTTTGGATGCATTGGCTGTTACAGGAATGGGAGATCGAAGGATAGTGGTGGCAAGTCGGAGAAGAGCTACAGTCATCCAAACTTAAGGATATCAAATACTTTTTATTGTGGTACGAAGGGCCACATAAAATGAGATTATTTCAAGAGGAAGTAAGAGGATGAGAGAGGTAGCGAGTCGCAAGAGACGAAGAATCATGAAGGCAATGATTGGGCCTCTTTCGTTACATACAGTGACCTTCTGATCATTAATGTGGAGCTTCACAGGCTAAGAGACGAGTTAGATGATAAATAGTGGATCTCTTCTCCATGTGACATTGAAGAAGTCCACCTTCTATATGCTCAAAGAATACGGGGTATTGAAGATGGGAAACTATGGCTCATCAAGGTTAATTTTCATCGGGAACATTTGCTTGCGAACAAGTAGTGGGACAAAGCTCATGCTGCGAGGGGTGCGGCATGCATCAGATGTAAGGTTGAAATTGATTTCAACTAACAAGCTTGATGAGAGGGGCCTTGCACGACGTTTAGCAAAGCTCAGCGGAAGCTCACCAAAGGATCTTTGGCTGTAGTAGTGGGGAAGTAAACACTCAAACAAGTACTTGATGAAGATCTTAGTTGCTATGGACAGTACCCAACTGACCAACAGGAGGCTTGGTCAAGGTGGTGGGAGGATGTTGAGGTATAGGGTGAAGAAGAGTGACCCTAATGATGTAAAGGTGTCAAAGGGGAGTGGTAATACTCCGTGTGTTTTAGTGGAGCAGAAGAGAGTAATGTTCAACCTTGCAGAAGGTGATGCCAGGATCCCTGTGGAGTGAAAGTAGTCAAAGGGAAAAAGGTTATAGTTGCCCAAGAGGCGAGGGGTCTCCCAGAAGGTTATTATGAGAAATTTGTTAGGTTTTGGGTTACTTCTTTGTGAATCTTTCACCTATTGACTTTGTTAACTAGGGGTTCACTCGATTTTAGCTCAAGGATTCGCTGAAGTGAAGGATTGGAGTGCTGTAGGAGATCGGTGCCTAATAAAAACATGAGGGGGTGCTCATATGCATGTGTAATAGTAGTAGGCAATCCTGAGGTGGCTGTCGTATGCCAATTCCAGCGGGTGTGCAATGTGTTTGCTTTTGGTGTTTGAACGCTGCTGGTGTTTGAGCTGGCATTCGAACATCACATCAGCTAGAGGTATAAAAATTCCGATGCGATTTAAGTCAAAAATTTGGAACATTGAAAGCAAGGGGTGCACGAAGGAAGAGAGAGAAGAGGAAAGGGGGGAATTTTTGACATCTGGTTAAAATCTGACTCGCGTTCCATCCTTCACCAAGCACAGTTACGTTGTTCTAGTTTTGGTTGTAGGATATATTGCCAATTAATAAGTCATTTTCTCATTTTATTCTCTAATTGTTGTTGCTAGGTGTGTTGTGGTTAGTCTTTGAGTAGTTATTCACACGGATTGTTGTAAAAGACTCTTAAAAGAGAGTTATTTGTAATCAAATATTCTTAATAGATATTGTTCAAAGGTTGTCCAATGATTTTTTCCTTTAGTTGAGAAGGACTTTCTACGTTAAATATTGTTATACTACTAGTGTACTTGGTTGCATGGTGTTGTTTCTCATGTTCACAAGGAAGATTGGTGATTAATGATTGGTAGAAGATTCAGGTTTTTTTTTTGTTACACTGATGGTGTGCATGTTTCGAATCCCAACAGTATAGTTAGATTTACCACTTGCTTTGTCACAAAGAGTGATGGGTAGTCTATGATCCATAGCAACAGCTGCTGAAGCAAGAGCTACACCACATTAGTTTAGGGGCTTCAGTGAATTGATTCTGTACTCATCAGCAGACTTAGCCCTATGAGGTGGGTTAGGCTATAAAGGAGATCTAAGTGGGAATTGAGATGGGCTTAGCCTAAACTTGAAGAAGATGTCAAAAGGTAGGTTTTTTTGTGAAGGTTCTAAGTGGAAGATGAAGATGTCTGCTTTCAGTCTCAAATCTCCATAGCTTGATACTACTGTGCACGACCTTATTGTGTCTGAGATGCCATATTTAATGCTACGTTTGCCCACAGAAACATATTATGTGTTTGGTGTGCTTCCTCCTAAAATTATCTGATGTGGTATTGATAGGTAATAAACCATGAATTCTTCTTGTGAAGCAGTTTATGGAGAAAATAAGGAATGAAATTGTGCCAGCTTTTTGTAGGAAATAATCTATTTGCTAGTATGTAAATTAATTTAATATTTGAATGGGGAAGAATGCCAGTTGAGGCGAGTGGATGTATAAAATCAGTTAATGTAAAGCTTGCCCGCAATTTAAACACGGAGGATCATGTTATTAGTGTGTTATGTCTAGTACTAGCCAGTGACTAAATGATTTATTTTCCCGAGAAAAAAAAATGTGTCCAGGTATGCACATACTTGACATCTGATACAGGAATGTATAGGCAGAGCCAAAGGAAAGGTGGATCAAATGAAAATCTGCAATCTTCACAAAATGGTGGTCAAGGTCTATTGCTTTATGGCATATCTTTTATACAGATTGGGCACAATTCTTTTGGTTTCCTTTCAAACTTTTTACAACTTACATGGATCAAATATTTTCATGCTCGAGGAGATAAATTACTTGCCAGTGAAGAGCTTATTGTTACCTGTGATGTAATCTGATCGTGTGTAATTTAATGCAGTGCCATTTGATTTATGGATCAGATTTTAGGCAAGATCTCCAAAGTTTTCTTGAAGCAGATGATCTGGCAGTGGTTCTCAGCTCAAACCATCGTCCCCGTTGCATCATTGAATTCATTTATCAAAGCCTCCAAATGTTAAATCTAGAGGAGTCAAAGAGAAATGTATTGGTAAGTTTTCTCTGAATTAGGATCCTGAAGCAATTTAAGGACTGTTGTCTACCATTGGTTTCAAACAATAAGGAGGACAGGCATTCTAGGGAAATTAGATCCGTTACAATTAATTTTCCACAATTTGATCTGGATATTGCTGTTTGATCAAATAGAAGTTTCATTCAAAAAAATCTTCATTTCATGATGGTTCCTGTTCATGATGCAGGAGTCAAAGATCGTTTGTTTTCATGAAGGAATTGGTGTATGTGAACAGCTAGTTGGCATTCCAATTCCTCTCTCGTACACTCGACTGACCTCAAGGTTTTTAGTTTTCTGGCATCTCACTCTTCCCATCATACTGTGGGATGATTGCCACTGGATTGTGGTTCCTGCCACTTTTATAAGTGCAGCTTCTTTGTTCTGCATTGAAGAGGTCCCCCCTCTCTCTCTCTCTCTCTCTAGACTCTTCTGTGAAGAAAAGTTTCTTTTTATCCTAATTGGTTAAAATTTATAATTCGTGGGGTAGCATACTCATGTTGACATTGCTTACTGGAATGAACTAAATTACTATTTCAAGCTGAGTCTGCCTTGGCTTCCAAATTTCATGGTGACTGAAATCATTTTTTAAAGGAATTTGATGCAAATTCTGCATTATTATTCATCAGGGAGACAAAATGAGATACTGATCCTTAATTTACTTGAGCAGTTTGTCCTTTAACTTCCGTACTTTTCTTTTTCATTTTTTCCTAACCACTTGTCATTTCTTATATGGGTGGTGAATGGCATATATTTTTCATGATTAGAAGGATAATTATTTGATATCTTAATAGAATATATGTAGGTGGGTGTTCTTATTGAAGAGCCTTTTCCGATGCTTGCTCTGGATGAGCTGTGCAAGTTAGCTAGCTCCAACATTCAAGAAGCAATAGCAACTGAAAAAGTGATTCAAGCACGGGTTACAGCTAAAAGGAAGATCCACGACCCGCAGCACTCACCAAATGGTTGGCCAAGCTCTTAAGCAGGCAGAATACTTAGAATAAGAGATCTCGGCATGCTGCATTTATGAAAGTATCCTTTCAGCCTTTGTTGTTGGAAGTTAATCTGCATTGCATATGATGTTGTCTAACGGGTAGCTAAGTCAAAGTGTACAAATCATCATAGATCAGTCTTCATCCGTGAATCTTTGTAAAGAAGGAAAATGAATGGATATCCGTCCCATTCTTGATCGCCTTTTTTATGTGTGTGTATATACATAGGAATTTTCTTCCTTCTTAATGAATCATGATCCAATATTCCTCAACTTGGCAACTTCATTAATGCCTTTATTTTGCCATACAAGGCAACTTTGTGTTAAATATGCCAGCGTGCCATGAACATCATGTAAATCTCGGGCAGGGAATTATAAACTCAATTGTTTGAGTTAAATTTTCTGGATGATTTCCACATGTATAGATTGGTACAAACAACGAGAAATGAATCCCAGCAACAATGGTACCCAGCTTTTTCTAGGTGAAGGTAGTCTGATTTCGCCCGTCAATGCAGCAGTGCAGATGCACCACTCTTTTCTGAGTGGCAAAAGAGCTATTGTGTGGTAATATTCTTTGAACCTCGCGTGTGTTTCAGATATTGGACGTCAAGTCCAGGGTGTTAGAGGCGCTTACCCGTATTGCAGTCTAAATCGACAGGGAGGATGGAGAAATGAGAACTGTTCACAGTGTTTCTGGTGCCTGAGGCTTAAATGCTTGTTCTTTCGAGCTTCATCGGAGTTAGACGTGTTGAAGGTGACATATCTGAATCACATCACTAGTCATACTCCCTCCTCATTGAAACTGATACAGGTATGTAGTTTAACCCTCCACACACACCACCCAACCCATCGTCACCGCCGCCGCCAAAAAAAGAAAAGGAAAGAAATCTACAGAGTTGCATACATCTCGTCCCTCAATGCACGTAAATGTATGTAATCTAGCATTTTTCCTATCACCCAAAAAAAGAAAAGGAAAGAAGCAGAGTTGCATACATCTCATCTCTCTATGCGCGTAAGCGTAATCTAACATTTTTCCTGTTACTTGAAAGCAAATTAAATCTCAAAAAATCTGCAGACATAATAATATGTCCCCAGTAGGTAACTAATGCATAAAGCTTTCACCATATGTGAGTTAAAAGGAAGGATCAGACTATTTTTATGCCTCAAACTTATAACAATTAAGTCATAAAACAATAACTTTACAATTATGTTAAGGCTTACCTTATATTTGTGGTCTTCCTTCCTTTTGAGGTAGTTGGATTAGTCACAATAATCCTTATTAGTAAACTACGGCCTCATTGTTAATTGGCTCAACCTAAAAATAAAAGCTCACCCTTATCTCTTTTTTCTTCTAAGGCCATTCTCTCCACTCATTTTCACAATTTTAATCAGACTTGGAATTGGAAACGACAGCATAACAGTTCATAGGAAGGGGGGAGTTCTTTACCTGCAACATATATATCTGTGGAATGTTTTTACTCATGGTTTAAAGATTGGATTAAAAAAAAAAATCAAAATTGTTACTCAAACCACAAATATCGAGGGGTGGCTAAGTTTCATGCAGCCACAGCCCTACTCATGTAATACACCCTCTTATTTAACCCAAAAATTACAAATTTTTTTTATTATATATGTTTTTTTATTGTAAAGACTTCGATTTATTACTATATTAATTATTTAATATGTCATAATAAAACATTTATTGTTAAGAGTATGGTGAAAGATAAAAATAATCATTTAAAGAATGCTTTAAATTTGCTTATATTAGTAGGATTTTGAGAGTTTTTGTGCTTCTTGTGGAAGGAATGGAGAACATAGTTAATTCTTTTGTTTATAGGTCTCCAACAATGTCTTCAACATATTCTTAGTACTTATTCACACACTACTATATAATTCATAATTTAACATTTATTCATCCAGCCATATTCTATGTCTTTTACTTTAATTGTATTTTAATAATTTTAGATTGGGATAAAAATAATTCCAATTTAATTTTAATAAAAGGATTCTAATAAATTAATTTTTTGAGAAAGAGAAAATAATTTTACTAAAATTATTCTTTTTCTTCTATTTTATTAAAATTTTCTTAAAAGAAAACAAAATTAACAACAAAATTGAGGGATAATATCTCTTATAAAGATATTTTTTTTTTCCTAATGTTAATCACAGGTTAAATAGAGGACTATAATTTAATTATTTTTTATAATTAAATTATAATTATATAATTTCTTTTAAAAAAAGAAAAGAGTACTGTGGTAGATATTGTAGCGCCCGAATCCGCTGAGCAACTTCAGGCCTATGATGTGGGGCCCACGAAATCAAATTCCAGCTCAACGAAAATTCAGGAAATCAAATCGAGATTCCCAAATTTGAAAAACCCTAACGTCAACGGATTCGTACACTGGGTGACTTGACTCACTAGCGACCGATCCGCCGGTATGGCCAACTAACCACAACCCTCGGAGTTAATTGGGACGACGCGGGAAGGCCGCTGTCGCCACCACCATGACGGCGAATCCGACGCCGAAGACGACTTAGAAGTAAACAAGATGGCTAAGAAGCTGACACGTTACAGATCAAATTTTCCAGATCAGCCGAAGTCCACTCTAGATTATATCCTTGCAGCATAACGGCCCGAATTGCCTCTTTTTGACGACAAATCGGAATCCGGGAACTTTGGAGACTCTGACGAGGTGATTTAAATGGTTTTTTTAATTTTATCTTTCGCTTTTTCATCTTTCTTTTTAGCCTAATTCTTGGGACTTAAGTAGATATAGTCCGTGTT
>JAOVVI020009408.1:0-13625 GCA_028571085.2 Nepenthes alata
GCTCTGGACCAGGATCCGATTTTGGGGGAAGGGTTTCTTGGTCGAGGGAGCTGACTCGTCAAGAGGCTCGACCGTTTATCTCGGTTGGGTTCGTCGACGGCTATGAATGGCTCACCAACTAATGACAACTTAAGAGGAGACGCAAGCTTTGCTTAAACAATGCATGATTGTCATTCAAGTTTAGTGTGGAATTGGTTTATATCTATATTGATGTTCTTGTTTTATAGTTATGATGCATATCTCAATAAAAATTCAACCTATATAAATAATGATTGAATACATCACCAAATGCATCTAGCCACACATTAGAGAAGTATATATATAAAAAAAAGAGTAACCAAATGATAGTATATCTTAAAATCAAAACTAAAATAATATATCTAAATTTAACAAAAAATAAAATTTAAATAGGATTTCAATCAAATATTAAAGATCTTCTTATTTTCTTTCTCCACTCTTTGTATGGTATCCCTTATGTTGAATGTCCTAAAATAATATTAGGGACTTTAATCTCAGCATACATGTAACATTCAGGCATATATATATCTTTAGACGTGCTTTAGGGTCCACTTCATGTAACTACACCCCACAGGCGCTCCTAAAGTCCAAAAGCTTTTGTCATTTGCACAAGAGTGCCCCTCAAGCATACTTGCTTCTAGTACTTGTGCACATGCATATTCTGAGATGCCCTTTGGATATTAATGCTTTTGCTACCCACCCATAGGTGCCCGCTCAAATATCCATCAAGCACCCTCTCCTATATCATTTCAATCATTCTCTTGTACAAGTTCTTAAGTCAAAATCAAGCAAACCTTCAAATAACGCATTTATTGGGTATTAGATTATAAGAGAATAATCTAAAACCCAACAATATCGTCTTACATTCCTCATAGGAAAATCTTACGGGTCTTATTAGAAGTATTATCTCTAAGCTTGCATGAGGATTTCACCTTGAGGGCCTAAGAGTGCTTGGAGTATGATAATAGCGTGAGAAGAAGCATACTATCTAGGTGAGACACAACATTCCCTTATAGTAACCTCCAATCGACATACAATAACGACAGTTTTTGCCTTATTGCTTGGCTATGGGGATATTTCTCCCTCCTTTTGTTTGCCAATATTCTCCTTTTATAAGGGGGAACTTTAGAAGTCTTTAAAAATAAAGCGAGAACAAGATTGGCTTTTTTGGGTAATAACTCAGCCATCTAGTCGGCAAAGTGGTTGTTGCCATTGATTGGACTGCAAAAGGCAATGCATCTCTTCCATTGGATAGTCATAACGTTATAATGCTGCCTTTCAGGTGCTCAAACCTCTTTTTGGCATCTATCTTTCATTTTGGATTTTTCTACAAGTTGGTATTGTTACCTAATGTTGGTCTAATAGTCTTTGATTTTAATATACGTAAGTCCATATGTGCACTTTGTACCTTTTAAGTACTTTAGCTAGTGTGATTCAGTCTCATTTGCGTCATCCTTTTGACTATTTTAATCTTTAGCGTATCACTTAGTCCTTCTGCTAGTAGACTCGAAGCTAAAGCCACATACTAATTTAGGTGCCAATTTCCTTGATTTACTTGACGGCCCTCTCGAACTCTTTTCCTTTAGGCCCTGGCCACCAAACTCCTCTTGGGTTTGTTTGATTCATAGGGATCCAATCCTTCCCTATTTTTATAAACCAATCCAAATGTTTGTAATAGGAACGTCATGCAATTTGAACTGTAGTAATCGCCAAAAGATTATTGTATTCAAACTATTGAAATATCCTCACAAATCTCATTATATTTTAAGAAGTCATTAGACTTCAACCACATATCAAATGTCTAATTAGTTATAAGAGGAGTACTCTTATCTAGATGGACAATTGGAATTCCTTATGACGCCACTCGATCTCTTTCCATGGAGTATCGCTATGCCTATAAGCCTCCTCAAAGATTTTAAAGCCGGTGCTATTATCTGTTGTCTAGTTGCTAGAGGGAGACTCACAATGCTCAGACATATTTCAAGGCTTTGTCACGTTTAATCCTCTTTGTTTGTTACATGAAATTATTGTAACCCCAACATCTTTTCTCTCTTGGTAAGTTTACTCTTAATGGATAATCTTGAATGGGAAAAGGAGTATTTTTGGGGTTGCATTAAGGTGAATGAAAAACTTTCCTTAATATATAACTCTTTGACTTATTTTAACTGTTATAGTTTACCTTATTTATGAATACAATTAAAGTATATTTGGTTCAATATATAAATTTAAATTTGCAATAATGATATTGTACTTATATGATTGTCTTCTCAATCTTACTACGAAACAACCCATGTGTATTGTATGGTAAGATATTTATGTCTCAAGGCTTTAAACACTTTTTCAAAATATTATATTGGTTTCTTGGTCAACGTTCTTTTTAAAAAAATTCTCCCGTCTCTTCAAAAATCTCTAAAATTGTTGGAATGAAAATGGAATATATTGATAGCTAATACGTCTTTGGTTCCTAGTTGTGGTATGGATTAAGGAGCATTTCAATCTTTCGCAGTGGGTCAAACTGGATCGGATCCGATCTCCATCGCTACTAACCTAGAACTTACATACTACAAACTACAAATAAGATGTTAGAGGTCGGCGAGAGTTATCTTACTGCAAACACTCCGACACTAAAGTCATATATCTTTCATAATAAATAGAGGAGTGCATACTTAGAGGTAAGTGTGACAGGAGTACAAAAATACAATGATGAGGGGAGTGTAAGAGGAATGTATTTGGAAGGCCAGGTTCCATGGCGCTTTCGGCTGAGGGGCGGCTCACTAGGTGGAGGACTGAGTTTTAAAGATGCACCCGACTGAGGGGCAGCTCACTAGGTAAAGGATTGGCCTCCAAAAATACGCCCGATTGAAAGGCGACTTACTGGTTAGAGGACTGCACTGCGAAGGTGTACTCGGCTGAGGGGCAGCTCACTAGGTGGAGGATTGGACTCTGAAGGTGCGCCCGATTGACGGGCGGCTCACTAGGTGAAGGACTGAACTTTGAAGATGCGCTCGGCTGAGGGGCAGCTCACTAGGTGGAGGATTGGACTCCAAATGTGCACCCGGTTGAGGGGTGGCTCACTAGGTGAAAGATTAAATTCCAAATATGTGCCCGATTGAGGGGAGGCTCACTTGGTTGTTCCACGAAAGCTTTGGAATCAATAGAGCTCTATGGATTGGGTATCAGGTCCTTGGGCCATAGGGTTCACACCTAAGAGAGGAGAGGGTATCTATTGACTCCCCTTGGGAGGCTTTGGGAGCTGGGGCTCCGGACAGGCACTTTGTTGGGATTTGTCAACTGCTATCTGCTGGCGGTAGCCAACAGCGTCAGTTGTCATTTTACAGGGGCAAGGAGACCGTTGTCGGGTGCGAACCATGCCTGGTTTGCTATCTATACAAGGATTAGTCAAGTGGCTTGAAAGAACGACATGCGTTGTTGCTTGCAGCGTTGACCCGTCTCCCCACTAGCTCGTGTCTTTTACGCTGACTCCCACTGCCTACAGTTACCTTAGCAAACTGTGAAGGCACACTTATTGGCTATAGGCCTGTGGCGCCACATAGGTTGCATGCTTAAATCCATTGGGTTTCACAAAGGGGGTTGGACCATACTGCTCGATTGGAATAGCGTCCCTCTGATTGGGCCTTGCTGCTCTTGGCCCACCTCCGAGTGGACACAACACCAGCCCCCATACCTAGGGACGAGCCATTGTCGGGGCCTCTGAGTGGGTCTAGCTGGCTATCCGAGTAGGCTCTCCTCGAGATGCACTGATTTTCATCCCTTTATGGCGCCATTTCTTCCCCATGCAAAGAAGTAGCTTTTCAGGGGCGGTGCAGGGATTCAAAGCTCTACAAGGAAAGATTCGTCGCCTACAGTCTGGCTCCACATTGATGGCTTTCCTATTCCGTGATAAACGGCCATCGGGTGGCGCGCCTCTCTGGGATCTCGTCGGGTGCATGCTCGATCATAAATTGGAGAGTTCTCCAGTTGGGGAGATCCATACTCAACCATTCTTCAACGAAGTGATGCAAAACCCTTAACTTGTCCCACGCCTCGTGGGGCTCCGTGAAGGGATCAAATGGATTTACGGGAGCTCTGGTGTTATTGTTAAAGCTCGTCGTCACGTCCTTCTCGTGTGAAATTTCTCATTGTAACAAGGGTGGTTCAACCACTCCGTTGTTGTCATGCGCCTCCTCCAAGGCTATCCAAGACTCCAGTCTGTAGGTGGGATGTATCGGCGCTGGCACGCTGCTTCTGGGATTTCTAATCCCTCAATAGTGTGTCGTCGTTGGCTCTTACCATGATTGGTTGTTCATATATGTGTTCGAGCGAGTCACAACCCCATTGGGACTTCTATGATAGATGCCTTTCCTTCACCTGTGGTGGTCTCTAATGCGCCTTCGGTGGTGGATTGGCATTAGCAATGTCGGTTCAGGAGCGGGATCAGAGTTTGGGGACGCTACAAGAAAGAGCTGATGTGCTCACGTTCCCAAGGCCGGTTCCCTCCAGCGACACCGCTATCATGAGCTTCTTACTCCTTGATATATTTTTACTTTTTTATACTTTTACTGTCACAAACCTTGTACTATATAAAGAAAAGTTTCAATGAATAAAAGTAGTAATTTGCCTTTTATGTGTGATGTATAGAATCTTCTCTTTGTTGCTTCGCATGTCATGACTCAAGGGCAATGAGGCCCTCCCGCCGCCACACATGCTTGGTTATTTACTTGTGATCGCTTGGCCACCTTCAGCCTGTCTCGCCAGAGTCATCCCTCGAGCCCGTGCTCGTGCCGTCGGTGGGACGGTCTAGTGGGGACCTTCTACAGCTTGGCGCTGTCAGCCTCAGATCTGGGTAGGCTCATTGGCGCTGGCAGAAGGAACGACGATCAAGGGTCTCTTGTACTCAATGTACAAAAAACCGCAGGGTTGTTGCATCATAATGGCCTTCCGCGGTGTCAACGGAGTGTTGTCATTCAGAGCCTTCTATCGTCAGGCTGATGAGGTTTCTGAGGGCATCGCTAGGCCTTGATTCTAATGGGCACCCAACTCCATGCACCGTCGAAGGCCTAGGGGAGCTGGCACGTCGCTTCGTTGCGTCCTAAGAGTAGTAGTGGACATGGAAGCCCGGGTACGGGTTGCCATTGGAGAGGTTGAGCAAATTCGGGCACAAGCGGTTCACTTTGAGCAAGCATAGTCAGAGGCAGAGGTGAGGGCGTTGAAACCGATCGACGTCAGCTCGCAGGCTCATAACCAAATTGCTGCTCTTCAGGAGGGGCTCGAACGATATCGGGCATGACTCAGGGAGGAACACGCCGTCCATGCATGGCAGGAGGCTGGGCTGAGATCAAGGATTCGGCCGAAGAAGCTGGCTTCCTTGCTGGAAAGAAGATTCCAAGAAAGGGTTCGGCTCAGCCGGAGAATAGATCTATTGATGGTGCCAAGCTTCTGCGTCAGCCAGTTGGACTCTCAAAATTTAGGTGCCAAAATGCACTCAGAACTGATGAAGTTCATGACTCTCGGTCCTACAGAGCTCAGAGGGGGCAGATGGTTGCGTTCAGGACTCCCTGAGATAGCTGGTTCAGGTTTCACCACTGGTGAGGCCGCCCTGCCTGAGGAGGCCATTGGAGAAACTGTAATAGGCACTGATCCGGAAGGCAAGACGGCTAACACGATTGAGCGGATGGAGCCCTCGGGTTCCCGGGGCTTCGGTGTGGGGCAGGAGCCCCCTAGCGCTAGGAAGGAATCCCTAGTCATGGTATGGTGTCTTTTCCTATCAAGCAGGAGATTTTGTTCACTGAATCCGTTTGTGGCGCTTTCTTTCGGATTAGGACTAACAGACTATTTGTCCTTGTTTACTCTTCACAGACTCTGGATACGGTGTGTCTTTTCTATACCGTCCTTGTCCAGTGCATCGAGCGTGCTTGCCGGGCTCAGGAAGAGGGTGAACAGGAGGTCGAGCGGCGGTGGAGGAGTGAGGTCACCGCCCTAAGACTGGAGGTCGTTCAGTTGAGTAGGGGACACCCACAGACAATTGAGGGTCTTCTCGCCGCCTTCCGAGAGTGGAGCGTGAGATTCGAGGATGGCTCACAAGTCTGGTCTTCTCCAGAGGAGGCCTTTCAGCTCTTGGATGCAAGGTTTTGGGGTAGAATATGCCTGTGTCACTGCATAGCCTCCATCATTGCTCTGTACGTTCCTGCGGGAGTCTTTAACCCCGTAATGATGGGGTTGCTTGCATCTGATTGATTGCTCGAAGGAGCAGGACCCCCTAACCCATAGGATAGCGGTCTTTAGTTCCTCTTCTCCATAGATAGCTTTTTGAGAAGGTCTATGTAATTTCTCACTTGAATAAATGACACCTTCTTTTCTTTGCAATATGTATTGTAATGGCTAAGCTATTTTGCTATCGTCGCCAAGGTTTGAATTTGGAGCCTTCTTACGTTGTACTCGTCCTTCGGCTGAGGACGTCGTCGCATCTCGCACGTAGTGGGATGCTCGATCCAGAGGATTGGATTTCATCGTACACCCGGTGAAGCCACTCAAGAGCCAGCTGGGTTTTCAGGCCACAACAGCCAGACTCTAGGTCTTAGGCCATTGCACAATCCCTTCTCGGTGCTTAGCTCTACTTGGGGTGTTGTCGCTTTCGTGCTCATTGTTCTAGCCTGCTACCCGTCATTGACTAAGGGTGCTTTCTTCTCTTGAGAAGGTCGCTGCACACCTGCCATTTAGGCCCCCTAAGATTTTCGTGGCCGTTTTGTTGGGAGCTTTCGGAGCCCCCAGGCTTGATATTTCAACCACATGAGCTGCTCGATGCAGGCCCGAGGTTCAAATACGACCGCGAATGGGCTGCTTGGTATGGGACTGAGGTTTGGTAACGAATGAATGAATATTCATTCGACTTAGAGACAGTCTAGTTCACATAATTGTATATAGTATTATGTAATCATTTGTATGAACATATAACATTACTATTCTATTAATGGAAATGTGACTCGAGCAGGCGGTATGATGCATACAAGACTTACCTAGATTCAGTGTGGAATCATTGTAGGTGCGTGAGTGATGCTTTTGTGACTGGCCCACTATACCAAGTGTACGGTTGGCGTTCACCGCTTTGGAGGGTCGTTTGGGTGCTTGGTTAGGCACCTCGTCCTATGGCCCTTATGCTCTGCGAGATCTGGTCTTTCATTCCAGATTGGCTGAGAAGCACATCGGTGTCATGCTAGGCTGCCCACCGGGCAGTGATTTGGGTCTCATTGTTGGACAATCTTGTCTTGAGAAAATCGGACTGGCACAGCACTTGACTTGACGATGGTTTTCGCCACGCGATGGGCGATGGGCTAAGCATGTTGCGCCCTCATTTTGATGATCACCACAGTTTTTACAGGGTTTGCCACTATATGATGGGCTAATGAGAGGCGTTGCCGCAGGATCGGCGTACAGATTGGTGCACCTTTCTTGGGAGGACCGTCGAGGCCAAGGATGGCCTGTGAACAGGTGACGGTCGCTCGAGTTGGTGGTTTCATATCCATGGCCCCTAATTTCTAAAAGATTGGGTTCGCCGCACCGAGCCAATGGGGTTTGGGGCAGGAGCGGCGGGGATTGTATCACTCTGAGCCTCCATGTGCGCTCCAAGGCTCACCCGGCTTTCTAGCCTCTACTAGGCCCTGCCACTTGTACTGCCCTGGTCATAAGGTTGTTAGGCCACTGGATCTTCTACAAATGTTTGTTCACTTTGCTGGTTTAGGAGTTGAAGGGCGGAGCCCCCAGCGTAACGTCTGTGAGAATTCTGAAAGTGGGTGCCAAACCAAGTCACGGCCTGATTGGGCCCGGTTGCTAGACTGGAATAATATGGGCTGGATCTGATGCCGAGCGAGGTCCTGTTGAATGTAACTCGGACGCTGGCCAGTCCCTGCGTGGGACGTGGCTCTGTTGGGAAGGAGCATAGTTGCACTAGCTATGTTGAATGCAACCCTCTGCACTCGAAGAGGGTGCCAATCGTCTTGGGAATGGCAAGGCATTGTCGCTCAGGCTTTGGCCTGTCTCCTTGTGACCGGATTAGTCTCTTCATCGGAAGTGAGCCCCGTTGCTCGAATCTCTCCTGATACCGAGGCTGTTGTTCTAATGAGGTAGGCCTTGGGCGAGGTCTGGGTTCTGAGGTAGTCGGACCGGTTGATCCTTTGAGGATGTTGACTCTCTTTGACCTCCAGGAAGTTGAACGGCAAAGCCTTCAGCGTTATGCCTTCTAACGGGTTCAATCGGTCTGGGGACAACAGGTCCTGGACCCCCGACTAGACGGTGAGTGCTTGCACGCTCAAGATTGATGTCCATCCACATGGCTACCCAGCGAGGGGTCGTTGCCACCGGCGACCTCGCTCCGGTTGACGCAATAGCTCACACTCAGGGTGTTGATCTTCTTTGTCCACCCTGGGGTTAAGGAACAGAGCCCACATGCATGGCTACCCAATGAGGGGTCGTCGCCATGGAAGACGATGCCTCAAGCCATAGCGCTGGTTAAAGCTCAAGTGTCGACCTTGTTTGTTTCGTTGTTGTGAGGTGAAAAGACTTTTGCGTCATTTCCCACAGACGGCGCCAATGATGCATCTTTGATTTCTGATTATGGTACGGATTAGGAAGCCTTCTAGTCTTTCGCTGCGGGTCAAAATGAATCGGGTCCAGTCTCCATCACTGTTAACTTGGAACTTGCATACCATAAACTATAAATAAGAAGTCAGAGGTTGACGAGGAATTATTCCACCGCAAATACTCCGACGCTCAAGTCAGATATCTTCCGCAATAAATAGATGAGTGCATGCTAAGAGGTCAATGTGATGAGAGTGCAAAGATATAGTGATAAGGGGACTGTAAGTGGGATGTATTTGGAGAGCCAGGCTTCATGGGGCGCCCGAATGAGGGGTGGGTCACTAGGTAAATGACTGAGCTCCGAAGAAGCGCCCGACAAAGAGGCGACTCACTAGGTGAAGGACTAGACTCCAAAGGTCTACCCGGCTGAGAGGCGACTCATTAGGTGGAGGATTGAGCTCCGAATATGCGCACAGTTGAGGGGCGGCTCACTAGGTGGAAGACTGAACTCTAAAAGTGCGCCCGACTGAGGGGCGGTTCACTAGGTGGAGGACTAGATTCCAAATGTGCGCCCGGCTGAGAGACGGCTCACTAGATGGAAGACTGAGCTTCAAAAATGCGCCTGGCTGAAGGGCGGCTTGCTAAGTGGAGGACTAAGCTCTGAAGATATGATCAACTGAGAAGCGGCTCACTAAGTGGAGGACTGAGTTCCAAAGATACGTCCAACTGAGGGGCGACTCATTAGGTGGAGAACTGAGTTTCGAAATGCACCCGACTAAGGGGCGGCACACTGGGTGGAACATTGAGCTCCGAAGATGCGTCCGGTTGAGGTACGACTCACTTGGTTGTTCCTCGGAAGCTTTGGGATCAATAGAGCTCTATTGATTGGGTATCAAATCCTTAGGCCTTAGTGTTCACACCTGGGAGAGGATCTTTTTCCCTTAGTAGGAGAAGGTATTTATAGACTCCTCTTGGGAGGCTTTGGGAGTTGGGGCTCCCGACAGGTGCTTCGCTGGGATTCGTCAATTGCTGTCCGCTGGTGATAGTCAGTGGCATCAGTTGTCGTTTTGTAGGGGTAAGGAGACCGTTGACGGGTGCGAACCATACTTGGTCTGCTGTCTGTATAAGGATTGGTCAAGTGGCTTAAAAGGACGGCGTGCGCTGTTACTTGCATTGTTGACCCGTCTCCCCACTAGCTGGTGTCTTTTGCGCTGACTCTCGCCGCCTGCAGTTGCCTTAGTAGATTGCAAAGGGGTGCTGAGACTGCACATTTAGATCCATTAGGCTTCACAAAGGGGGTTGGACCTTGCTACTCGATTGGGCTAGCATCCCTCCGATTGGGCCTTGTTACTCTTTGTTGGGTTCGGTCATTCCCTTATGAATAACTCAACAAATAGACAAGTTATCAGTGGATCACACAGGTTTTGTGTGATATTAGGAGTGACAATCACCGGAGGGCACATGTCGGAGAAGACCGATCGGGCAAAGAAGTGACTGGTTAACATGTGGTTGACCAACTGAAGGCAAAATAGTTGGTCAACTGGTTGACTGGATGAAAGGGAATCCGGTCAACATGTAGTTGAGTGGAGGAAGGCACACGTTGTGTGGAATCGGCCCAGAATGTTTGCAGGAAGTCAAAATGGCCGATCAACAAGGGAATCCGGCCAATATGTAGTTGACTGGAGGAAGCACATGTTATGTGGAATCGGCCGAGAATATTTGCAAGAAGTCAAAATATGGATTCCGGCTGATTATAAATTTCGGTCAATATGCTATTGATCGGATGAAGTGCGCGAAATGCACTTTGTCAATATTGGGCAAAATGGCTGGTCAATAGGTTGACTGATTTATCATGGTTTTGCCCGGTTACAACGTTTTGACAGAATGGGTCATTTTGCCATGTTGAGGCAAAAAGACCAGGACTTGCCGGTTGTATGAAAACGGCAGAGGTGCAGAAATGGCCAAGGTTGCTGCACATAGTAATGCCTGAGGACATGGGCTAAGCGCAGCAATGCTCGAAGTCATGGGCTGAGTACAGCAAAGACTGAGAACATCAACTAATGACTGATGACTATGAATAACATCTGAGGACTTGGAATGATTTTCAAAATCTTTGGTCATTGCCCGAAGATAACAAGGAATGCCCGAGGACTTATGATGATGGCATTGTTGGATCTGCAAAGTCTGCGTACCAGAGTCGATGTCTGCTCTGTCAAGTGTAAGGAGAGAGAAAGGTGACATCTGCGCAGGCATCATTACAGAAGGATGGTGGTCAACCAAAGCTGGCAGCTAATTGGTGAAAAAGGTCAACTCCTCCCAACAAGACAACACTTGGTAGAGTTGGTGGGCAGAGTAGGTGGCAGGTTGCAGAGTTGGTGGCAAGCCTTTTACCCACACATAACTTACCTATTGGATAGATGGTCTTCAAGTAGGATCAGTATATATATGCATACTGGACATGCAGGATTGTGTGACGAAGTCTATAGAGGTGAAAGCCTATAAAGGCGAAGTCCACAGCGATGAAGTCCAGGTGTATGTGAAAGGCAAAAGAGAGTGGAGTGTGCCACCAATGAGAGGAATAATAGAAGAAAAATAGAAAAATAAGAGTGAAGTAAGAGTTTCCTTATTCTGGTGTTATTTTTCTTATTCTGTCTCGTGTGTATAGCGGATACTCTGTTTCAAAATTTTTTATAACCAATTTTTCACATAGTGAATTTGTTGTAGATTAAGTGTCCCATGATTTTTTTTCTTCGATTTGTTAATGATTTTCATATAAAATTTGTATGTTCCTCATTTTCTCCCACATCGTGTATGTTTGTGCATTCCTATTCGATCAGTGTTAATCGACCGATATTTTTTTCCAGCACTCTTTGGCCACCTTCGAGTTGGACCCAACAATAGCTAACAAAAAACCTTGTATTTATAAATTTCAAGTAAGCTGTAGGTAATAATTTAATATAAGATCATTAGAAATCTCAATTCTCAATTGTAGAATTATACTTTTAAATTTAATTTCAAATAATTCAGTTATAATCATAAATTATGATTGCTTAGTTTCTATAAATTACTATTATACCGATGAATATATTATAATTAATTACTAAAAAAGGAGATTACTTATCAAATTTTTTTACACAATTAACTTCTTTCTATCTTTCCACCATATTCTATTTCACATGAGTTATCGAATCGAAATAAAACCACAAACTAAATCATTGGTTCATATGATCCTAAATACTCAATCTATAGTATAATTGGACTTTAAATTATTTATAAAATAATTTTTACAACTTGACCATTTATTTTACAAGTACAATATATACAAATAACATAAATGTACTATCTTAATACGAGGCTAATAATTTTTTATCCATAATTTATATAAATTAACTTATCAAACCTATGACTTAACTCATATGTATATTTAGACTAAACAATTATCATTAATTGAATCAATAAAAATATAAATACATAATAAATATTTTTTTATAATCCTCTCATATTAAACTATATCTAAAATAATCGTATTGAATAACGTTCTTAGCATCAACGATTAATTTTAAAAGATATTTATTTATCGATTTCGTTAAGTATATATATATATATATTGATGCGTCATTGAATCCGAATTTCGAACAGATTCGGACTGATCCGTTTGTCTGGTTCTGACTCCGTTCACTCAGTTTAGATCCTGCACACTACTAAAACGAACAGGAAGTCAGTATGTTGGTGGAAAGTTATCCCATCGAAAATATTTCGACGCTTAAATTAGTAAATCGCCTTCGAAATCTGAAAATGTAACTGGAAATGAGAATTGAGAGGGAGAGTGTAAGTGTGCGTAGGTTTTCAGATGAAAGAGAGGCAATGCTGTCTCTTGAATATGAACGGTGGGTGAAGGCAGTAGGTATCTGTCAACAGGAAGAGCGCCTGTATGCCTTTGATTTGTGTTCTTTCTCTCAACACGTTAGGATGCTTTACAGAGAGAGAGTACAAAATCGTTTCGAAATGCGTAGTCGAGAGAGTGTGTTGGTGTAGTAGAGAGCGTGGTAGTAGGCGTAATAAAAGGCGTGCCCTGAGTGAGTACTCTAAGGCTCATTTTAATGGCGACATGGTGATCTTTCTTGGTTAAAAAGTGTGATCTCCTGTGCCATGTTTAGGCGGCCTTCATTGTGAGGAAGGCACAAGTTGTCTAATTAGTTAGGATTGTTTCCTTCTCTGGCGGGTAGCGGCTTTCCAAATTTTCTGCCTTCCTTTTGAATATATTACCGTTGGAAGGCTCAATTTGGTAGGAATTGAAAAAATTTGGCACCTTCCTTATGGGAAATGCGTCGATCTTATCCACCTCCTTTTTGGAGTTGTCTGGATTTATGGAAGGCGCAGAGTTAGGAAAAAAATCGTTGCTAACCGCCTGCTGGAGCGTAGGCCAGACCTGTGAAAAGCTTTTTTATTCTTGGCCTGTTGCTATAGTAATTCTGGTCAACACACGGGTTGACCGTCCTAAGTGCGAGTAGGCAGCCCGCCTGTGCCTCAGTCGATCAATGTTGGCGTTGACCGTCTAACGCGTGTTTGAGCCTTTCAAGAATTCGGCCCTCATTTTCTGTTGGGCCAACGTTGACCGTTTAACAGTGAATTTGGGCCGCCTTTGATTATTAAACCAGCTCATTTACAGTACACCCATCATATATATATATATACTCTTATAATGTACATATTTGTTTATTTAATATTATCACCTTGATTGTAGTGTTTGTCACCTTATCTTATAAAGGCACGACTAATGTAGATTTATGTACTATATAAATATTTCAACCTAGAATAAGATAAGTTAATAAAAAATCAAAAATCATCGCTTATTACCTTTGATTTTTTAATTATTGTCGTAACTTTTTTTAATGTATTTGCTATTAATTTTTTATGTAACACAACATGTTACAATTAAAATACATATGGAATAAATAATATATGTGAACTATAAAGGATAATAAATAATTCATAATTATTAAGTAAATATCTAGTAAATGATTTTGAGTGTATAA
>JAOVVI020009410.1:0-13624 GCA_028571085.2 Nepenthes alata
GCACCTCCAGTGTCGCACCCAGCACACTGAGTGTCGCTCCCAGCACCTCCAGTGTCAGGCCCAGCACCGCGAGTGTCACTCCCAGCACCTCAAGTGTTACATCCAGCACCTCCAGTGTCGCTCACAGCACCTCCAGTGTCGCGCCCAGCACGTGCAGTGTCACACCGAGCGGCCAAAGTGTGGCTCCCAGCACCTCCTGTGTTGCGCCCACCAGCGCGAGTGTCGCACCCAGCACCTCAAGTGTCGCGCCCAGCACCGCGTGTGTCGCAGCCAGCACCTCCAGTTTAGTGCCCAGCACCGCGAGTATCGCTCCCAACTCCTCTAGTGTCACGCCAAGCTCTGCCAGTGTCGCTCCCATGACCTCTAGTGTCACGCCCAGAACCGTGAGTGTCGGTTCAAGCACCTCCAGGGTCGCGCCAAGCACCCCGAGTGACACTCCCAGCACGTGCAGTGTTTAACCCAGCACCCCGAGTGTGGCTCCCAGCACCTCCTGTGTCACGCCCGGCAACGCCAGTGTCGCTCCCAGCACCACCATTGTCGCCCCCAGCACCGCGAGTGTCGCACCTAGCACCTCCAGTGTAGTGCGCAGCACTGCGATTTTCTCTCCCAGCTCCTCTAGTGTCGCGCCAAGCACTGCGAGTGTCGCTCCCAGCACCTCTAGTGTCACGCCCAGCACCGTGAGTGTCGCTCCAAGCACCTCTAGTGTTGCGCCAAACACCCCAAGTGTCGCTCCCAACACCTCCAGTGTCGTGTCGAGCACCCCGAGTGTCGCTCCCAGCACCTCCAGAGTCAGGCCTAGCAATGCCAGTGTCGAACCCAGCTCCTCCAGTGTCGTGCCCAGCATCGCGAGTGTCGCTCGCAGCACCTCCAGCGTCGCAGCCAGCACCGCCAATGCCGAGCACTACGAGTGTCACTTCCAGCACCTCCAGTGTCACGCACCGCACCGCGAGTGTCACTACTAGCACCTCTAGCGTCGCGCCCAGCACTGCCAGTGTCCATCCCAGCACCTCCAGTGTCGCGCCCAGCGCCGCGAGTGTCGCGCCCAGCGCCGCGAGTGTCGCTCCAAGCACCTCCAGTGTCCCGCCAAGCAACCTGAGTGTCGCTCCATGCACCTCAAGTGTCGCGCCTCGCACCGTGAGTTTCGCTGCCAGCACGTCTAGTGTTGCGCCCACCACCCTGAGTGTTGCACCCAACACCACCAGTGTCGCTTCCATCACCCCGAGTGTCGCTCCCAACACCGCGAGTGTCGCTCCCAGCATCTGTAAGGTCACGCCGAGCACCCTGAGTATCACTCCCAGCACCTCCAGTGTCGCTCCCAATACCTCCAGTGTCGCGCCCAGAAACACCAGTGTCGCACCCAGCACCTCCAGTGTCGTGCGCAGTCCCGCGAGTGTGGCTGCCAGCACACCCAGTGTCGATCCCATCACCGCCAGTGTCACTCCTAGCACCTCAAGTGTCACACCAAGCACCACCAGTGACGCTCCGAGCACCTCTAGTGTCGCACCCAGCACCCCTCGTTTCGCTCCCAGCACCTCTGGTGTCGCACCCAGCACACTGAGTGTCGCTCCCAGCACATCCCGTGCCCGGCCCAGCACCGCGAGTGTCGCTCCCAGTACCTCCAGTGTCGTGCCCAGAAACTCCATTGTTGCACCCAGCACCTCTAGTGTCATGCCCAGTACCGCGAGTGTCGCTCCCAGCACCTCAAGTGTCGCTCCCATCACCGCGAGTGTCACTCAAAGCACCTCCAGTGTCGCGCCCAGTACCGCCAGTGTCGCTCCCAGCACCTCTAGTGTCACACCGAGCACCCCTAGTGACGCTCCCAGCACCTCTGATGTCGCGCCCAGCACACTGAGGGTCGCTCCCAGCACCTCCAGTGTCAGGCCCAGCACCGCGAGTGTTGCTCCCAGCTCCTCCAGTGTCACATCAAGCACCGTAAGTGTCGCTCCCAGCACCTCCAGTGTCGCGTTCAGCACCCCGAGTGTCGCTCATAGCACGTGCAGTGTCACACCCAGCGCGCAAAGTGTGGCACCCAGCACTGCCAGTATCACTCCCAGCAACTCTAGTGACGCGCCCAGCACCGCGAGTGTCGCTCGAAGCACCTCCAGTGTCGCGCAAAGTAACCTGAGTGTCGCTCCCAATACCTCAAGTGTCGCGCCTTGCAACGCGAGAGTCGCTCCCAGCACCATGAGTGTCGCTCCCAACACCTCCTGTGTCGTGCCCTGCACCCGTTGTGTCGTTCCTGCACCTCCAGTGTCGCGCCCAGCACCCCGAGTGTGACTACCAGCACCTCCATTGTCGTGCCCGGCAATGCCAGTGTTGCATCCATCACGTCTAGTGTCATGCCTGGTACAGCCAGTGTCGCTCCTAGCACCTCCAGTGTCGCGCCTAGCACCCCTAGTGTCGCTCCGAGCACCTCCAATGTCGCGCCCAGCACATTGAGTGTCTCTCCCAGCTCCTCTAGTGTCGCACCCAGCACCGCGAGTATCGCTCCCAGCACCTCCAGTGTCGCGCCCAGCACCCCAAGTGTCGCTCCCAGCACGTGCAGTTTCGTGCCTAGCACCCCGATTGTGGCTCCCAACACCTCCTGTGTCACACCCAGCGATGCCAGTGTCGCACCTAGCACCTCCAGTGCTAGTCCCAGCACCGCGAGTGTCGCACCCAGCAACTCCAGTGTAGTGCCCAGCACCCCGAGTGTCGCTCCTAGAACCTCCAATGTCACGCCCAGCACCCCGAGTGTCACTCCCAGCACCTCTACTGTTGCACCCTGCAACGCCAGTGTCGCACCCAGCTCCTCCAGTGTCGCGCCCAGCACCGCGAGTGTCACTTTCAGCACCTCCAGTATCACGCACCACACCACGAGGGTCACTTCCAGCACCTCTAGCGTCACGCCCAACACTGCCAGTGTCCCTCCCAGCACCTCTAGTATCGCGCCCAGCGCCGCGAGTGTCGCTCCAAGCACCTCCAGTGTCCCGCCAAGCAACTCGAGTGTCGCATCCTGCACCTCAAGTGTCGAGCCTCGCACCGCGAGTTTCGCTCCCAGCACCTCTAGTTCACGCCCAGCACCCTGAGGGTTGCACCCAACACCACCAGTGTCGCTTCCAGCACCCCGAGTGTCACTCCCAACTCCTCCAGTGTCGCGCCCAGCACCGTGAGTGTCGCTCCCAACACCTCTAGGGTCACGCCGAGCACCCCGAGTGTCGCTCCCAGCACCTCTATTGTCGCGTCCAGCACCACGAGTGTCGCTCCCAAGACCTCCAGTGTCACGCCCAGAAATACAAGTGTCGCAACCAGCACCTCTAGTGTCGTGCCCAGTACCGCGGGTGTCGCTGCCAGCACCTCCAGTGTCGATCCCATCACCGCGAGTGTCACTCATAGCACCTCAACTGTCGCACCCAGCACCACCAGTGTCGCTCCCAGCACCTCTAGTGTCGCACCCAGCACACCTTGTTTCGCTCCCAGCACCTCCCGTGTCGCACCCAGCATACTGAGTGTCGCTCCCAGCACTTCCCGTGTCTGGCCTCGCACTGCGTGTGCCGCTCCCAGTACCTCCAGCGTCGTGCCCAGAAACACCATTGTCGCAACCTGTACCTCCACTGTCGTGCCCAATACCGCGAGTGTCGCTCCAAGCACTTCCAATGTCGCTCCCATCACCGGGAGTGTCACTCCTAGCACCTCCAGTGTCGCGCCCAGCACCGCTAGTGTCACTCCCAGCACCTCCAGTGTCGCACCCATCACCTCGAGTGTCGCTCCCAGCACCTACAGTGTCCCTCCTAGCACCGCTAATGTCGCTCCCAGCACCTCTAGTGTCACATCTAGCACCTATAGTGTAGCTCCGAGCACCTCCAATGTCGTGCCCAGCACCACGAGTGTCACACCCAACACTTCTAGTGTCGAGCCCAGCACCGCGAGTGTCGCTCCCAGCACCCCTAGTGTCACGCCCAGCTCCCCGAGTGTTGCTCCCACCACCTCCAGTGTCGCGCCCAGCACGGCAAGTGTTGCTCCTAGCACCGCAAGTGTCGCGCACAGCACCGCAAGTGTCGCTCCAGCCACCTCCATTGTCACGCCTAGTACCGTGAGTGTCACTCGCAGCACCTGTAGTGTCGCGCCAAGAACCACTAGCGTCACACCCAGCACCTCTAGTGTCGTGCCCAGCAATGTGAGTGTCGCTCCCACCACCTCAGTGTTGCGCCCAACACTGCTGGTGTCGCTCCCAACTCCTCCAATGTCATGCCCAGCACCTCGAGTGTCGCATCCAGGACCTCCAGGGTCGAGCACAGCACCACGACTGTCGCTCCTAGCACCTCTAGTGTCACGCCCAGCACCGCGAGTGTCAATCCCAGAACCTCCAGTGTCGCGCCGAGAATTGCTAGTGTCACACCCAGCACCACTATGGTCACACCCAGCACCGCGAGTGTCGCTCCCAGCACCTCCAGTATCTCACCCAGCACCGCTAGTGTCACACCCAGCACCGCCACTGTCGCGCCCAGCACTGCGAGTGTCGCTCCCAGCACCTCCAGGGTCGCGCCTAGCGCCATCAATGTTGCTCCCAGCACCTCCAGTGTCACCCCTAGCTCCACGAGTGTCGCGCCTAGCACTGCGAGTGTCGATCCGGCACCTCCAATGTCACGACCAGCTCCCCGAGTGTTGCTCCCAGCACCTCCAGTGTCACGCCCACCACTGCGAGTGTCGCTCCAACCATCTCTAATGTCGCACCCAGCATCGCCAGTGTCGCTCCCAGCACCTCCAGTGTCGCTCCTAGCACCGCGAGTGTCGCTCCCAGCACCACCAGTGTCGCGGCCAGCACCCCGTTTGTTGCCCTCAGCACCTCTAGTGTCGTGCTAGCACCGCGAGTGTCGCTCCTAGAATCTCTAGTGTCGCTCCCGGCACCGCGAGTGTCACTCCCAGCACCCCGAGTGTCGCTCCAGCACCTCTAGTGTCACACCAGCACCGCGAGTGTCGCTACCTGAACCTCCAGTGTCGCGTCAAGCACCGCGAGTGTCGCTCCCAGCACCTCCAGTGTCCCGCCGAGCACCGTGAGTCTTGCTCCCAGCACCTCAAGTGTTGCGCACGGCACCGCCAATGTCGCTTCCAACAACTCCAGTGTCGCTACCAGCACCTCCAGTGTTGTTCCCAGCGCCCCGAGTGTTGCTTCTAGGACCTACAAGGTCGAACACAGTACCGCGAGTGTTGCTCCCAGCACCTCCAGTATCGCGCCCAGCACCGCGAGTGTCACTCCCAGCACCTCTAGTGTCGCGCCGAAAACCGCAAGTGTCACACCCAGCACCTCTAGTGTTGCGCCCAACACCGCGAGTGTCACTCCCGGCACCTCACTATCGTGCCCAGCACCGCTAGTGTCGCTCCCAGTAACTCCAATGTCGATCCCAGCACCCTGATTGTCGTTCCCAGCTCCTCTAGTGTCGCAGCTAGCAATGCAAGTGTCGCTCCCAGCACTGCCATTGTCGCTCCCAGCACCTTCATTGTCGCGCCCAGCACCGAGAGTGTCGCTCCTAGCAACTCCAATGTCGCTCCCAGCACCACGAATGTTGTTCCCAGCACCTCCAGTGTCACGCCCAGCACCCCGAGTGTCACTCCTAGCACCTCCAGTGACGCGCCTAGCACCCTGAGTGTCACTCCCAGCACGTCCGCTGTCACGTCCAGCACCCTGAGTGTTGCTCCCAGAACCTCCAGTGTCGCACCCAGCAATACAAGAGTCGCAGCTAACACCACCAGTGCCGTGCCCAGCAGCGCGAGTGTCGCTCCGATCACCTCCAGTGTCGCACCCAGCACCGCAAGTGTCACTCCCAGCACCTCCAGTGTCGCACCCAACACCTTGAGTGTCTCTCCCAGCACGTACAGTGTCCCGCCAAGCACCGTTAATGTCGCTCCCAGCACCTCTAGTGTCGCGTCTAGCACCTGCAGTGTAGCTCCGAGCACCTCCAGTGTCGCGCCCAGCACCACGAGTGTCGCTCACAGCACTTCTAGTGTGGAGCCCAGCACCGCGAGTGTCACTCCCAGAACCTCCAGTGTCACGCCCAGCTCCCCGAGTGTTACTCGCACCACTTCCAGTGTCGCGCCCAGCACCGCAAGTGTTGCTCCCAGCACCTCCAGTGTCGCGCACAGCACTGCAAGTGTCGCTCCAGCCACCTCCATTGTCACGCCTAGTACCGTGAATGTCACTCCTAGCACCTGTAGTGTCGCGCCAAAGAACCGTTAGCGTCACAACCAGCACCTCTAGTGTCGCGCCCAGCAATGTGAGTGTCGCTCCCACCACCTCAGTGTTGCGCACAGCACTGCTAGTGTCGCTCCCAGCTCCTCCAATGTCGCGCCCAGCACCTCGAGTGTCGCATCCAGGACCTCCAGGGTCGAGCATAGCACCGCGACTGTCGCTCCTAGCAACTCTAGTGTCACGGCCAGCACCGCGAGTGTCAATCCAAGAACCTCCAGTGTCGCACCGAGAATTGCTACTGTCACACCCAGCACCACTATTGTCGCGCCCAGCGCCGCGAGTGTCGCTCCCAGCACCACCAGTGTCGCGCCCAGCGCCGTCAGTGTTGCTCCCAGCACCTCCAGTGTCACGCCCAGCACCGCGAGTGGCGCTCCTAGCACCGTCAGTGTCGCACCGAGAAACGCCAGTGTCGCATCCAGCACCTCCAGTGTCGCGCGCAGCACCCCTAGTGTTGCTCCCAGCACCTCCAGTGTCGCCCTGAGCATCCTGATTGTCACTCGCAGCACCTCCAGGGTCGTGCCCAGCAATGCAAGTGTCACACGCAGCACCTCCAGTGTCGCGCCCAGCACCGCAAGTGTCGCTCCCAGCACCTCGATTCTTTTGCCCAGCACCGCGAGTATTGCACCCAGCAGCTCTGGTGTCACGGCCAACACCTCGAGTGTCGCTCCCAGCACCGCCAATGTCGTGCCTACCACCGTGAGTGTCGATCTGAGTACCTCCACTGTTGCACCCAGCACCCCGAGTGTCGCTCCCAGCACCTCCAGTGTCGCATCCAGCAACGCGATTGTCGCTCTGGGCACCTCCAGTGTCACGCCCTGCACAGCGAGTGTCGCTCCCAGCACCTCCTTTGTCGTGCCCAAAAATGTAAGTGTTGCACCCAGCACATCTAGTGTCGTCCCCAGTACAGCGAGTGTCGCTCCCAGCACCTCTAGTATCGTGTCCAGACCTGCGAGTGTCGCTCCCCGCGCTTCCAGTGTCTCCAGCACCTTCAGTTTTGCGCCTAGCACCGCGAGTCTCACTCCCAAACCCTCCAGTGTCGTGCCCAGCACCGCTAGTGTCGCTCCCAGCACCACGAGTGTCGCTCCCAGCACCGCGAGTGTCACGCCCAGCAACTCGAGTGTCGCTTCAAGGACATCCAGTGTCGAGCACAGCACCGCGAGTGTCGCTCCCAGCACCTCAAGTGTCGCGGCTAGCACAACGAGTGTCGCTACCAGCACCTCTAGTGTCGCGCCAAGAACCGTCGGTGTCACAACCAGCACCTCCCGTGTCGCGCCTAGCACCCCGAGTGTCACTCCCAGCACCTCCAGTGTCTCGCCCAGCAAAGCCAGTGTTGCACCCAGCACCTCTAGTGTCGCGCCCAGCCCCGCGAGTGTCACTCCCAGCATCTCCAGTGTCGCGCCCAGCACCGCGAGTGTCATACCCAGCACCTCGAGTGTCACTCCCAATACCGCCAGTGTCATGCCTAGCAATGCGAGCGTCGATCCGAGCACCTCCAATGTCACGACCAGCTCCCCGAGTGTCGCTCCCAGCAAATCCAGTGTCACGCCCAGCACCGCGAGTGTCGCTCCGACCACCTCCAGTGTCGCGCCCAAAAATGCCAGTGTCGCACCCAGCACCTCAAGTGTCATCCCCAGTATCGCGAGTGTCACTCCCAGCACCTCTAGTGTCGAGTCATGCACCGCAAGTGTCGCTCCCCGCACCTCCAGTGTCACGCCTAGCATCGCGAGTGTCTCTCCCAGCACCTTCAGTGTCGTACCCAGCACTGTGAGTGTCGCTCCCAGCACCTCCAGTGTTGCGACTAGCACCCCGAGTGTCGCTTCTAGGACCTCCCGTGTCACGCACTACACCGCGAGTGTCACTCCCAGCACCTTTAGTATCGCGCCCAGCACCGCGAGTGTCACTCCCAGCACCTCTAGTTTCGCACCAAAAACCGCCAGTGTCGCAGCCAGCACCTCTAGTATCGCGCCCAGCACCACGAGTGTCACTCCCAGCACCTCACTGTCGCTCCCAGCACCGCTAGTGTCACTCCCAGGAACTCTAATGTCGCGCCCAGCACCCCGATTGTCGCTCCTTGCTCCTCTAGTGTCGCACCCATCAATGTAAGTGTCGCTCCTAGCACTGCCATTGTCACTCCCAGCACCTCCAGTGTCGCACCCAGCACTGAGAGTGTCACTTTCATCAACTCCAGTGTCGCGCTCAACACCGCGAATGTTACTCCCAGCACCTACAAGGTCACGCCCAGCACCCTGAGTGTCACTCCCAGCACCTCCAGTGTCGTGCCAAGCACCCCGAGTGTTACTCCGAGCACCTCCAGTGTCGCGCCCGGCAATGCTACAGGTTTACCAAACACCACCAGTGTCGTGCCCAGCAGCGCGAGTGTCGCCCCCAACACCTCCAGTGTCACGCCTAGCAACGTAAGGGTCGCTGCCAGCACCTCCACTGTCCAGCCCAGCACAGCTAATGTCACTACCAGCAACTCTAGTGTCACTCCCAGCTCCTCCAGTGTCGCGCCCAACACCGCGTGTGTTGCCCCCAGCACCTCAAATGTCGCGCCCAGCATCGCAAGTGTCGCTTCCAGCTCCTCCAGTGTCACGCCCTGCACCGCTAATGTCGCTCCCAACCCCACTAGTATCGCACGAAGCACCGACAGTGTCGTTCAGAGCACCTCCTGTGCCGTGCCCAGCACAGCGAGTGTCGCTCCCAGCACCTCGAGTGTCGTGCCCAGCATCGCGAGGGTCACTCGTAGCACCTCTAGTGTCGCGCCCAGCACCATGAGGGTCGTTCCTAGCACCTCCAGTGTCACGCCCAGCACCTAGAGTGTCACTCCCAGCACCTCTAGTGTCGCGCCGAGCACCCTGATTGTCGCTCCCATCATCTCCAGTGTCGCGCCCAGCATCGCAAGTGTCGCTCCCAGCACCTCCAGTATCGCGCACAGCACCGCGACTGTCGCTCCTAGCACCTCCAGTGTTACTCCCAGCACCTCGAGTGTCAATCCCAGAACCTTCAGTGTCGCAACCAGCACCTCTAGTGTAGCTCCGAGCACCACCAGTGCCGCACCCAGCACCGCGAGTGTCTCTCCCAGCACTTCCAGTGTCTAGCCCAGCACCGTGAGTGTCCCTCCCAGCACCTCTAGTGTCGCACCCAGCTCCCCGAGTGTCGCTCCCAACACCTCCAGTGTCGCACCGAGCATCCTGATTGTCGTTCACAGCACCTCCAGTGTCACACCCAGCACCACAACTGTTTCTCCCAGCAACTCCAGTGTCGCGCACAGCACCGCGAGTGTCACTCCCAACACCTCCAGTGTCGCACCTAGTACCGAGAATGTCACTCCCAGCAACAGCGGTGTCGCACCAAGAACCGCTACTGTCGCACCCAGCACATCTAGTGTCATGCCCAGCACCGTGAGTGTCGCTCCCACCACCTCAATGTCGCGCCCAGCACGCTAGTGTCGCTCCGAGCTCCTCCAATGTCATGCCCAGCACCTCGAGTGTCCCTTCCAGGACCTCCAGTGTTGAGCACATCACCGCGACTGTCGCTCCCAGCACCGCCAGTGTCACTCCTAGCACCTCCAGTGTCGCGCCGAGAACCGCTAGTGTCGCATCCAACACCACAAGTGTCGCGCCCAGCACCGCGAGTGTCGCTCCCAACACCTCCAGTATCTCACCCAACACCGCTATTGTCACTCCTGGCACCTCCAGTGTTGAGTCCAGCACCACGAGTGTCGCTCCCAGCACCTCCAGTGTCGCACCCAGCACCGCCAGTGTTGCTACCAGCACCTCAAGTGTCATGCCCAGCACCGCGAGTGTCGCTCCCAATCCCGCTAGTGTCGCGCCAAGAACGGCCAGTGTCGTACCCAGCCCTCTAGTGTCTCCCCCAGCACCCCGAGTGTCACTCCCAGCACCTCAAGTGTCGCACCCAGCACATCCAGTGTCGCGCCCAAGTGTCGCTCCCAGCACCTCCAGTGTTGCGCCCAGCACCGCGGGTGTCGCATCCAGCACCTCTGGTGTCGCGGCTAGCACCTCAAGGGTCGCTCCCAGCACCGCCAGTGTTGCACCTAGTACCACGAGTGTCGATCCGAGCACCTCCAGTGTCTTGCCCAGCACCCCGAGTGTCGATCCCAGCACCTCCTGTGTCGCACCCAGCACCGAGAGTGTCGCTCCGAGCACCTCTAGTGTCGCACCCTACAGCACGAGTGTCGCTCCCATTACCTCCAGTGTTGCGGCCAGAATTGCAAGTGTCACACCCAGCACCTCCAGTGTCGTCCCCAGTATAGCGAGTGTCGCTCCCAGCACCTCTAGTGTCGTGTCCAGACGCGCGAGTGTCGCTTCCAGCGCATCCAGTGTCAGACACATCAGCGCAAATGTCGCTCCTAGCACCTCCAGTGTCGTGCCCATCACCGCGAGTCTCACTCCCAGATCCTCCAGTGTCTTGCCCAGCACCGCCAGTGTCGCTCCCAGCACCGCGAGTGTCACGCCCAGCACCTCGATTGTTGCTTCCAGGACCTCTAGTGTCGAGCACAGCACCGCGAGTGTCGCTCCCAGCACTTCCAGTGTCGCGCCCAGCACCGCGAGTGTCACTCCCAGCACCTCCAGTGTTGCGCTGAGAACCGTCAGTGTCACACCCAGCACCACGAGTGTCGCTCCCAGCACCACGAGTGTCGCTCCCAGCACCTCCAGTGTCGCATTCAGCACCCTGATAATCGCTCCCAGCACCTCCAGTGTCGCACCCAGCGATGCATATGTCGCACCCAACACCTCCAGTGTCACGCCCAGCCCCGCGAGTGTCGCTCCCAGCATCTCCAGTATCGCTCCCAGCACCGCGAGTGTCACACCCAGCACCTCTAGTATCATGGCCAGCACCTCGAGTGTTGCTCCCAGCACTGCCAGAGTCGCTCCCAGCACCGCGAGTGTCACACCCAGCACCTCTAGTATCATGGCCAGCACCTCGAGTGTTGCTCCCACCACCTCCAGTGTCGCACCCAGCCCCGCGAGTGTCGCTCCCAACAGCTCCAGTGTCGCGCCCAGAAATTCAAGTGTTGCACCCAGCACCTCCAATGTCGTCCCCAGTATCGCGAGTGTCGCTCCCAGCACCTCTAGTGTCGTGTCCTGCACCGTGAGTGTCGCTCCCTGCACCTCCAGTGTCGCGCCCAGCACCGCTAGAGTCTCTCCCTGCACCTTCAGTGTCACGTCCAGCACCGCGAGTCTCAATCCCAGCACAGCCAGTGTCTCTCCCAGCACCACTAGTGTCGCTCCCAGCACCTCCAGTGTCGCGGCCAGCACCCCTAGTGTCATTCCCAGCATCTCCAGTGTCACGCTAGCACCGCGAGTGTCGCGCCCAACACCGCGAGTTTCACTACCAGCACCTCATGTGTCATGCCTAGCATCGTGAGTATCCCCCCTAGCAACTCCAGTGTCGCGGCCAGCACCGCGAGTGTTGCTCCCAGCACATCTAGTGTCGTGCCCGGCACCGCGAGTGTCGCTTCAAGTACATCCAGTGTCGCGCACAACACCGCAAGTGTCACTCCCAGCACCTCCAGTGTCGCACCCAGTACCGCGAGTGTCGCTCCCATCACCTCCAGTGTCGCGCCCAGTACCGCGAGTGTCCCTCGCAGCACCTCCAGTGTCACACCGAGAAACGCAAGGGTCGCACCCAGCCCCTCTAGTGTCTCACCTAGCACTGCGAGTGTCACTCACAGCACCTCAATCTCGCTCCCAGCACCGTTAGTGTCGCTCCCAGCACCCCGAGTGTCGCTCCCAACACCTCCAATGTCGCGCCTAGCAGCGCGAGTGTCACTCCCATCACCTCCAGTGTCGCGCCAAGAACCGCCAGTGTCGCACCCAAAACCTCTAGTGTCACGCCCAGCACCGCGAGTGTCCCTCCTAGCACCTCAATGTCGCACCCAGCACCGCTAGTGTCGCTCCCAGCACCTCCAGTGTCGCTCCCAGCACCTCCAGTGTCGTGCCTAGCACCGCCAGTGTTGCTCCCAGCACCTCCAGTGTCACTCCCAGCACCGTGAGTGTCGTTCGCAGCACCACAAGTGTCGCGCTCGACATTGCTAGTGTCGCTCTGACCACCCTCGTGTGTCACTCGCAGCACCTCCAGTGTCACGCCTAGCACCCCGAGTGTCGCTCCCAGTACCTCCAGTTTCGCGCCCAGTAACGCCAGGGTCGCTCCCAGCACCTCCAGTGTCTCACCCAGCAATGCCAGTGTCGCACCCAGCACTCCAGTGTCGCGCCCAGCAACTCCAGTGTCGCGCTCACACCTCCAGTGTAGCGCCCAGCATCGCGAATGTTGCTCCCAACACCTCCAGTTCCGTGCCCAGCACCCCCAGTGTCGCTCAGACCACCCCAAGTTTCGCGCCCACCACCGCGAGTGTCACTCCCTGCACCGCCAGTGTCGTGCCCAGCACCGCCAAGCACCCAGCACCTCAAGTGTCGCGCCCAGCACCGCGAGTGTTTCTCCCAGCACCTCCAGTGTCGCGCCCAGCACCACTAGTGTCGCTCCCAGCACCTCCACTGTCGCGCCCAACACCCCGAGTGTCACTCCCAGCACCTCCAGTGTCGCAGCCAGCAATCCCAGTGTTGCACCCAGCATTACGATTGTCGCTCCTAGCACCTCCAGTGTCGCACCCAGCACCGTGAGTGTCGCTCCCAGCACCTCTCGTGTCACGCCCAGCACCGCGAGTGTCGCTCCCAGCACCTCCATTGTCGCGCCCAGCACCGCGAGTGTCGCTCCCAGCACCTCCAGTGTCCGGCCCATCTCCGCGAGTGTCCCTCTGAGCACCTCTAGTGTCATCCCCACCACCGCGAGTGTCGCTGCAAGCACCTCTTGTGTCACGCCCACCAGTACAAGTGTCGCTCCCAGTACCTCCAGTTTCGCACCCAGCACCCCAAGTGTCACTCCCAGCACCTCCAGTGGCGCGCCCAGCACCGCCAGCGTCACACGAATCTCATCTAGTGTCGCGCCCAGCACCGCGAGTGTCACTCCCATCACCTCCAATGTTGGGCCCAGCACCGCGAGTGTCTTTCCCAGAGCCTCCAGTGTCGCACCCAGCACCGTGAGTGTCACTCCCAACAACTTCAGTGTCGTGCCAAGCACCGCGAGTGTCGCTCCAAGCACAACCAGTGTCGCGCCCGCACCGCGGGTGTCGCTCCAAGCACCTCCATTGTCAGGCCCAACCCAGCGAGTGTCGCTCCCAGCACCTCCACTGTCACGCCCAACACCGCCAATGTCGCACCCAGCACCTCTAGTGTCACGCCCAGCACCGCGAGTGTCAATCCCAGCACCTCTGGTGTCCCACCCAGCACAGCGAGTGTCGCTCCCAGTTCCTCCAGTGTCGCACCCAACACACCGAGTGTCGCTTCCAGCACCTCTAGTGTCGCCCCCAGCACCCCGAGG
>JAOVVI020009411.1:0-13624 GCA_028571085.2 Nepenthes alata
GAGGGAAGCTTAAGATATAGCTAGATATAATTGGAATGGTGTTGGCCCTCGTAAGGTTTTGAGGGAAAGTTTGATAGGATGGGTCACTCTTGTATGAGTTTTATGCTCATTTTACATACACTATTTTTCTAAATTTTGGCAACAGGGGCACTTCCGCTTAATGTCCGCATGACTTTCACTTGAGTAAAAGTGTTAGTTGAAGTTCTTCACAAGATGGTGGTTTAAGTACCAAGCTTAGGCGGTTTTCCAATAGCAAAACGCAAGTTTGCTGCGAGCTGATTGCTCAAGCGCCATGACTCGGTGGTTTTTTTTGGTGGCAAAACAAAGTGTGTCGTGATCTAGCTGCTCAAGCCGCCGATGCAGGGGTATAAATACCTTTTTCCCTATTTAAGTCATTTATTACATTAAGTTTAAACATTCTTTATCCACTAACTAGAGAGAGAGGAATGAGAAGATTTTTGTTTACCGTTTGAACTCCAAATCTTGTTTTAACTTTTACCATCCTTAGACACATTGTTTTATTTATTGTTTTGGATATTTTACCAATAATTTTCTTATAGTTTTTCATATCTTATTGTATTTGTATATATTTATCGATGTTATGGTGAAATCAAAGGAAGTGTGATGCAAACATCACAAAATTAGAAAGATTTTATTTTATTTGATTTTGATTATTGATTTGTTTCTATAGTTTGTGATATTTTGAAGATTTCTAAAATTAAATAATTTTGATAGCTCCATAATTTTTTAAGAATGTTATATTATATTTTATTTTTTCTTATTTTGAATCGTTAAGTAAAAAATTATGTTATCAATGAATGAATGATGAAACAATAGAGTTAGAGTCTTTACGTAAAAGTAACCTTCTCCTAGGTTAATTAGAATATTTACATATAAGTATCATTCTCCTAAGGTTAATAAGAAAATTAAGTAATTTTCTTTTTAACTTTAGGAGAATAATACTTCTATGTAAAGATTTTAATTCTATTATTTCATTATTCATTGTTGAGTTGAATTAATATTAAGAATTTGTAATTGTTTTCCTCGTTGGTAATCTCTACTTTTCTCCCTTCCCTATTCTTTTCTCTATTTCTCCTATTTTCCTTCCTTTTCCTAGGCCTGCATCAAAGTGTTTTGAGGTTTTTTGAAACTATACTTATAATCATAGTGGATTCAAACATTTATAAGATCCTGTTGTTTTATCCTTTGTTTATATGTGGGCTCCCATTAGAAATTTCTTGTATTTTATTTTTTTCTCATTACTATTGGTGTTATGACTATTTGTAGATTGTCTGTACATCACCTCACGTTTTCGGTCAAGGAACTCGGCTTTTTGATTTGTGTAGCAATTTGTTCTTGACTTGGTTGTGAAGTGTGCCTCAGGCCCAACATTTTCAAATAGCAATAGATTGATATCCTTACCATCGAATTAACAGCTTTATGGTGTCGTTACATGACAACTCCTTTGAAGCCCATTATGTTACAAAGCATTGCGTGATAAGATGTTAATTTATTTGCATAACAGTATGTATGACTGTTATAACACATTACTGTCCTTAAGTATGGCTGTTATGTATGGCTGTTACACGTATGGAATGACGAGTATTAATTTTTTTTATTAGTAGTAATAGAAAAGAAATGTTGCCCAGCCCAACATATTTTATTGGTAATGAGCCAGGTTTTGCCTTGAAGCGCTAGAATTCAATCTGAAGTATCAACGATAATTTTACAAATACTATAGCAAAAAGCTTTATTTTTCTTTTCGAGTACATGGTTGCAGCTTTATTATTCTTCTTGTAAAGTGAGTTAGTGTTGTATTTTTTATGGCTGTAAAATCTACTTTGGACTACTATTGTTACCAGCACCTTTTTTTTTCCCCCTTTGTGTGGCTCAACTTTCTGATTTGCTGCAGTGACCAAAATCAAGAAACTAATTTCAGAAGCGCTTCTATGTAATAAATGCTAAACCGTTTTTTATTTAACTGAATGCTCAATTTCAGGACCTGCTAGGAATCGACCTGCTAGGAATCGGACAGTACAAGTCCGGTGGAAGCCACAGCCATTCTCCTTGGTAGATTAATCGGTATCATCACCCATTCACCCTCCCCTACCAGTGACTCTTTTGTAGCAATCTTTCTGACAAGAGTGGAATCAACAGAGTGTGCAGCTATCCTCCCTTCAGTTCTACCTATGAAAGCCGCCAACTTCTTCCCACATGGGAGAAGATTCAAGAACAGGCAAAACAATCTGTTCTACCTGTAAAATATTCGGTTGATAGAGCATAGGACTTAACACAGAAGACAGCTAGCTTCTCTTGTATGCCTTTGTGTCCCCCGCCCTTCAGGACTAGTCGTTGTTTGGATATCAATGCTTGTCACAGAGAGTACTCTTCTGCCTCGCCTTCTGGCTCTCAGTCATCAATTTGTAACTGGTGCTGATCCATAGTGCTATTGATTTACTGCAAATATCAATCACTCTGACTGGCCACCGAGCTTGTGCTCCCCAGAAAAAAATCGCCCTTTTTAGTGAAGATGCTCAACGTACGCACCAAACAGCTGATGTAAGGTCAGTTTACATTGGGGAACTTCGGTTTATTTGATAGGTAACTCATTGTTATTTTTTCTAAGTACAGGGAGTAGTTGAAATTCGAGATTGAAAGGCCAGTTTCTGAATGAATTGCTTTGTTTGTGCGTTTGATTAATTCATATTTGGCTGACAGATTATGCAGGGCTTGAAGCAATTGAAGAGCTGAACATCAGATAATCTTTCATGCTTTGACATGGTTTTGTTCACTTGTGTTCTACATTGTCCTGGGTTATATTATTTGAGTATTTATTCGGTTATCATTTTTGCCCAATGTTATTGTTCTTAAAAATGTTTTGTGGATATCTTTTAGCTATATTTTCGGTGGCGTGATGTTCATCAATTCATCTATTATTGCGTAAGTTCATTAGTTTATATAAATTGATAAAAAGACAAGTCATTTACAGTGTTTCAATGATGATTAAAAAGATTTATTATTATTATTATTATTATTATTATTATTATTTTATTGCCAAGCTATAATGTTTTCGTATTTGGAAAAGAATGGGAGGAAGAGAAATTTCTGTAGTCTATTTTTTTGAATTCTAATATCTAACTTCTTGAAGATAGGCATGAGTAGTGTTAATGTGCGTAATCTTTTAATTTATGATGAGTACGGTTTCAATTATTGAATTTGTTGGAAGTTGGTAGATCTTTTGAATAACTTCACTGTTGAAGTTATTATGACGTGGACTCAAACGAATGTGCTGCTTGAAGCAGTGTTCCTGTTGAGAGTGGGGGCACTGCAATGATATTGCGTGAATGTCGTTGGATTTTGGATTTAATGGCCCATTTTTTAAAATTAAAATAATAAAAAATATTTTTTTTATATTTTTATTGTTTGTTATAAAAAAAATAGGGGCTCTTGGATTTGAGATCCAATGTCACCTTAGGGGCTACAAAGTCCGTACAGCGTTGCAGTCTCGCACTTCTTCTCCTGTTGTGCCTTATATACTTATTTATTTAAATAAGTATTCATTTATTATTCATACTTTTATAAACAGTTTTCTTTATTTCTTTGGTAATACAAAAGTAAAATCATGTATTGATACCTTTTAATTTAATAATATGAAATGTTATATGATGGTTTTTAAAATTATAGTGGAAGATCCAATGTTATATGTTCTTGCAATATATGACTACGTCTGATGGATTCTAAGTCTAACAGTATCAGATTTTTCGTCCATTTATAATTTTATTTAATTATTTTGTTATACATAGGTAGGAATGGTCGATTTTTTCCCATTTTCTTAATTTTTTAATATTTGACAAAAATTTCTCAGTACATATAAATAAATACTCATAAAGAGTTGACAATGAAAGTGAAATTCTCCATTTTCGAAGGGCTAAGATTGTTCCACCTTGCTTCGATTTCTTGATCCTTGATGTTATAAGTCAAAGGTATGCAAGCAAAACTGTGATCATCTCAAACAATCTAACAATCATCACATCCTAATTCTCGTATTCAAGTTTTATAGTGAACTAAAACTATTAGGTCGTCGTGCAATATCAGATAATTTGACTCTACGTAAACTGTAGCGTAATTTTACTCACCGTCCTTTTCTTTGGCTGCTCCCACTGTTCTCTTTCTCCTGAGTTCAGGAGGCAACGCAGAGAGCCTGCACGAAGGTAATCACTCACTCTCTCTCTCTCTCTCTCTTCCCCTGAGCTGACTTCCCCGCCTTGTTTTAGTAGTTAATTCAGTAGATCTCACTGATCAGGTACTTGGGGAGACAATTATGGCACACCAGGTATCTCTCTCTAAATCTATCTATCTATTTATCTCTACATGTATTGGCTTCCAATTTTTGCGTTTTAATGTTTAAAGTCAGCTCGTTCACTTGACCTGAGGTGGTAATAAATAATTCGTTCTTCTCCTTTTTGGTACTTCATATTTTCTGCTATAGCGTTTCACGCTAAGGAGCTGAGAGCTGAGAGCTGAGAGCTGTCCGGCCAGTGATGGCATGCTATGTTTTTTCCAGTGCTAAGGTTTCTTTAGCATGGAAACTAACTCTTCTCTGCTATTGTTTTTAAATGTTTTGAATAAAGTTTTGGGAATTAATTGTTACGTGTAGGAAGATGGATGGCCTCTTGGGTTGAAGCGGCTGAACGTGAGAATTGGCTTGTTGAGAAATCGTGAATTATCGTCGTCGTCGACCTCATCTGGCTCAGCTTCTTTCAGCACCTTGCTCACTGCTTCCCCCACTTCCTCCTGCCCTACTTTCTCTGATACTCAGGTCTGTGCCTTGTTCTTCTTCTTTTTTTTTTTTCTTTTTTTTTTTCAAATTTTCTTTTTAAATTTCCCAAAACCGATGGCAACTATCTTGAAAAGACAAAAACAACTGATGATCGGTCTCGTTCAATATTCCCTTTTTCTCTTTTAAGCATAAATATACTTTAATGAAAGAGACTTTTTTACATTGTGGGATTTTAAAAATCTTTGGTATATATCTTATTATCATTACATTGCTTCTGGTTTTCATCCATAAAAATTTACGACTCCTTATTAAAATTAGATTTCTAAATCATATATTTATAATCATCTAACGACCTTCTAAGTTCTGCAGAAACTATCACTAAATTTTAGTTTAAAATTCTTAGTTTGATCCTATCTATTTAATGGCCAAAAAAATTAACTTTGAATATTATAGAAATGGTAACAGATCAGAAGAAAAATATATAAATTAATTTTTTAATGGTTTTTATAGAAGTAAAAGAACGCGGTAAGATAGACGTCCAATTTTGTGGCCACCCATATGCCTAGGTTTGCAACTCATAAAAATTTACATTTAAAATTTTAAATCCTTATACAAAAACTCACCGTTACAACGAGTTTGTCTCTTACTCGTGGTGATCTTTTATCTGCCCCTCTCTGGACCGTGAATTAAGTTTAGCTTTTTCTTATGGGCATGGCAGGTAGATAATTTGTAATAAATAAATAAATAAATAAATATATGTATATATATATATATGCTTTTCTTGATCCTTTCAGAAGTGCAGGTTTATGATGATAATTTCTGTCATTATTGGTCAAAGTAATTAATTAAACTTTGTTAAGTAATGATTAACCATCCCACGCCAAATTCCTCTTCTTGAACAACTTATAACTACTTTGTTAAAGTGATCGTGGGCTCATTTTCTCACCAAACATCTTATTCCTCATCATCATCATCTATAATACTGATATTTTCGGATATCCAATATAACACTGATAAAGACAGATTTTTGGAGGCCAAATGAAATTTTAATACATACTGTTGCGTCCCGAGTTTTCGGTTGTTGCATGGATTATGAGATCTTCCAATCTTTCGCTGCAGATCGATATGGATTGGGTCTGATCTCCGTTACTGATAAACTGAAACCTGCACAATAAAAACTATAAACAGGAGGTCAGAGGTCGGCGTAAAATTTTTCATCGAAAATACTATGACGTTCAATTCAATTATCTTCTGTAATAAATAAAGAGATGTAGGGAGGCTGGGCTCCACTGGATGCACTATCGGGAGTGGCTCATTAAGGCTGGTCGATAGAGGCTTCAGGAAATTAGGATTCGGGAGGACCTAGGATCGGGTGGAGACCGCGATCAGGGTTTGGAATCGGGATTCAGGAAAAAAGATTCCTCTCCTATCAGAGGAAAGGATATTTATAGGCTCCATGGGGGAGAACCTTGGGCACAAGAATCCTCGGCATGTGGCAAGTAGGGATTAGCCAGTCGTTGACCACTGGCGGTAGTTAGCGATATCAGTTATCGCCTTGCGGTGGCGTAGAGATCGTCGTTAGGTACTGACCACGCTTGGCCTGGTGCTCACGTGTAGATTGGATGAGCGGCTGGTTAGGTCAGCGTGTGCAGCAGCTCGCAACGTTGACCATCTTTTCATTGGCATCATGCTTTTGGCAGACTCCTACCGCCTGTAGCTGCCACAACAGGTTGTAGTAGGACGCTGATTGGTCGTTATTTTGAGATGCCGCGTGGGTTGTGTCCTTGGGCCTGCTAGGCTTCAGAGGGATTCTGGCCTGCTGCTTGACTGGGCCTTCCTTTTCCTGGTCCACCTCTAAGTTCTCTGGCAGGCAAACTCCATCGTGTTCTGCTCAGTTATCTGTGTTAGGTGAGTTGCTTCGAGCCATTTGATAAAGCAATCGACACCAACGATAGGGAACTTCCTCTACTTGGAGGCCAAGGGCATCGGTCCTAAGATGTCGAGTCCCCATTGCGCAAGCGGCCGTGGGGATTTCAGACTGTGCAGCACCGTATGCGGCCGATGGTTTATGTTCCAATGAACTTTGCAGCTTTCGCACTTCCTAACAAATTCTATAGCGTTTCGCTTTATCGTGTGCCAGAACAAACCCCGTCGCATGATCTTAAACGTGAGGTTTTTTCCTCCGACGAGCGAGCTACAAATGCCGAGGTGGACGCCGCTCACTGCGTATTTGGCTTCTTCCGGAGTCAGGCACTTCAGGTAGGGAGTTGAATACCCGCGTCGGTATAACCTACCGTCAATGATTGCATACGAGTCCATCATCTTCCTTATCCACTTGGCCTCTTCGGCCTTTGCTAAAAGCGTCCCGTTAGTCAGGTATCGGTTGTACGATGTAATCTAATTGTCGTCTTCACTCACCTGCAGCACTTCCTGATCTTGGTCGTCCATGTTTGGGGAGGCGAGGAATTCAAACATACTCATTGCGTGCAACTCCAAGGATTTGGCCGTTGCGTCCCTGGACAACCGGTCTGCGTTTCAGTTTTTGATTCTCGGGACTTGCTCGATCTCGAAGCTCTCAAACGCGTGGATCTGGGATTTTACCTTGGCCAGGTACTTTGCTACTTGAAGGATTGAGACTTCGAAGGCTCATTGGATTTGGTTTACCACCAGCTCCGAGTCGTTGCGCACAACAAGAGCTTTGACAGAGCATTCCTTAACTAACCTGAGCCCCGCGAGAAGGGCTTCGTACTCTGTGATGTTGTTGGTGTCCGGGAAGGCGAGCATGATGGAGTACTTCATCTCCGTCCCATCCGGAGTGGTGAGCACAACTCCGATCTCACTGCCTGTTAGGGTAGACGATCCATCGACATTTAGGACCCACATAGGAGTTCCTGGCTCGCTCGATATTTTCAGGTGGTTCAGGACGTCTAGAGTTGGGGTCGCCGGCTTGACGACGAAGTTTGCCAGTGCCTGGCCTTTGAGGGCCGGTCGTGGCTGGAACTCTACCGTGAACTCGCCTAACTCTATAGCCAATTTGACCAGCCTTTTGAATGTCTCGGGCCTCCAGAGTATTTCCTTCAAGGGCTAATAGGTCAGCACCATGATTTGATGTGCTTGAAAGTATGGCCTTAAATTTCGTGCAAAATAGATGAGAGCCAAAGCGATTTTTTTTGGTTTGAGGATAGCAGGACTCCACGTCCGTTAGTACCTTGTTTACGTAGTACACAGGTCGTTGCACGCCTTCATGCTTTTGGATGAATACTGAGCTTAAGGCAGTGCCCGATACTGCCATGTAGAGGTACAGATCCTCGCCCTTCGAAGGTGAGCTTAGAAGGGGTCGACTGACGAGGTATGTTTTTTGCTCTTGAAACGTGACCTCGCATTCGTCTGCCATCAAAATCTAGATTCTTTTGTTCCTCGAATTGCCCTGAAGAACAACAGGTACTTCTCTGCGGAATTCAACAGGAAACGTGATAGGGCTGCAAGTCGCATCGTAAACTTCTGGACTTCTTTCACAGTCCGTGGTGGGCTCATGTCAATGATAGATCTGATTTTTCTCAGGTTCGCTTCATTGTCGTGTTGGGACACTATGAAGCCCAGGAATTTCTTAGAAGTTACCCTGAACACGTATTTGGTTTGGTTGAGCTTCATTCTATGAGCCCGGAGCACCTCGAAAGTCTCCTTGAGGTCGCGAATGTGGTCAATGGTTGCTTTGCTTTTGACGAGCATGACGTCAACATACACCTTCAGGTTTTGTCCGATCTGTGCTTCGAACATTTCATTCAATAGTTGCTGGTAGGTCGCCCCGGCATTCTTGATGCCAAAGGGAATGACATTGCAGTAGTATGTCCCCTAGTCGATCATGAAGTAGGTATGCTCCTCTTCTGATTTGGTTGTAACTTGAATAGGTTTTCATGAAACTCAGTCGCTCGTGTTTGGATGTGGAGTTTATCAACTGATCGATCCGGGGGAGTGGGATGCTGTCCCTCGTGCAATCCTTGTTCACGTCGGCGAAGTCGACACATATCCACCACTTGCCATAGCTCATGAGCACGACGTTGAACAGCCAATCCGGATACTGGATCTCCCTTATGAACCCGACATCTAGCAGCCTTTTCACTTTATCTCGCACGACTATGAGCTTTCCGACGGAATGGTTCCGGTACTTTTTCGTGACGGGCTTATGATCAAAATCAAGGCCCAACTTGTAGATGATTACTCTGGCCGGTATCCAAGGCATGTCGACTGGAGCCCACGGAAGACATTAGAGTTTTTTCGGAGAAAATTTGTTAGCTGGTCGCGGTACACTACAAGTACAGAGCCGCCGATATGTAAGCACTTCTAATGTTCGGCAGGGTCGAGGGGGACCTTCTTGGTCGTTTCTCCCGAATGTGCTTGCAGTAACGTTGTTTCGTCGCGAAAGTCCAAGTCCTCAATTAGCCAGTCTGGCGCTGCGAGACCAACTTGGGACATATAGCATGTTCGTCCTATCATCTGATCGTTGAGCACTTCTTTCGTTCCGTACAGTTGGAAACTTCATCCTGAGATGAGGATTGACGTTATAGCCCCAAATGTAGTGAGGAATGGTCTCCCTAGGATTGTGTTATAGAAGGATAGTAGGTCAACGACGAGGAATGTTAACTCTCGCGTAACAATACACAAGTAACTTCCATCGTGACTTGTAGTTGGACTTCGCTCTACACATGCACGGGCTCATTGCACAAGCCATATAAGGGTCCTTCAATTGTTCACATCTAATTCATTTTCAACTGAAGTTTAAAAGATATATCGAGATACATCAAATTTTTAGAACTTTTATTATCAATAAACACTCATTTTAACTGATAGTCAATCGTACCATCTGAAATGAGTGTTAATACAACAAGGGAATCGGAATGAGAGGAGGTTACATGCGTCATATCGTCGCTACTAAAGCTAATGACATCATTCTTGGCCTCTACTCGTGCCCTCTTGCTGCTGGAAGCATGCTTATGTCGTCCCTCCCCGCTGTTCTTGACCGGTCTGTTCGAAATCATACTGATCCCACCGGCGGCAGTACAGTTCTTCGCGGCTCACTGGCTTCACCTTTAGGAGCCTTGGGGGCCTTCCCCGGGCCCTTTAGAAATCGTTTAAGGTTCGATAATTTTCAGTACTATGCCCCAGAGACCGATGGAAATGATAGTACTTCGTCTGGTCTCTTGCCTTTGAGTTCTTTGGCACTTTAGGCCACTTCAAGAACTTCTCATCCCGTTGTTCTTGACCGGTCTGCTCGAAATCATACTGATCAAACCGGCGACAATACAGTTCTTCGCGACTCACTGGCTTCGCCTTTAGAACCATGGGGGCCTTCCCCGAGCCCTTTAGAAACCGTGTGAGGTGCCCACAGCGGACCATGTCTTCTATCTCCTTCTGGAGGGTTCGATAATTTTCAGTATTGTGCCCCAGAGACCGATGGAAATGATAGTATTTCGTCTAGTCTCATCCCTAATTTGCATCAGGATATTTGAGTCGGTTTCATTCAGGGAGATCGGAGCCACCGACATGTTCTCTATCCTGGCGCTTGGCTCCGACTGCCGCTGCTTGCAACACTCCTGGAAGCGACCGCCATCTTCGTTTCTCTTCTTTCCAACGACCGGTCCCTTCGTCGGGCAGTCCACACTTTTGTGATGCTTTCTTTTGTTGGCCCCTTCGGCCGAAATATATGCTCGAGCAATAGTGTTAGATTCCCGGAAGGTCTGGGGGGTTGATGCGCGAGGTGTTTGAAGAAGTCCCCTGCCACTAACGTAGCGATGAAAGCGTTGAGCTTCATGTTATCAGAAAGCTGGGGAAGCCAGCGAGCTTCATTGATAAAGCGAGTCATAAACAATTTCAAACTCTCCTCGGGCCTTTGGCGAAGGTGGACGATATGCCAAGACTACTTCTCTTCCCTCTAACTGGAGGTGAACTGGCTCAAGAAGCAATCGATGAGTTCGTCAAAGGACTGGATAGAGTTTGGCGAGAGGCTGTGGAACCAATGTAGGGCGACCCATTTGAGTGCAAGGGGGAAACACTACCACATGATGGCCTTGCTCGCCCCATGGAGGGACAGCTACGTACGGAAGTAGTTGAGGTGATCTATTGGGTCAGTACTTTTGTCGTACCTGTCCAGCACTGACATCTAGAACTTGAGGGGGGCGGCTGAGTCCGGATAACCACGACGAACGGCAAGCTTTGCAGGTCGAGTGTGGATTGCTCGAAATCTCCCTTGAACTGGTGGTTTGATATTTTTGCCACCTTCTCCTCTATCCGAGGAATGAACTCGCTCCTCTTCACGTTAATTAAGGGGTGGAACTTCGAGTTGTTCTACAGGTTGCGCGAAGCACGACAACTCTCCACACTTGGCGGCCACGTGCTGCAGGATCCCTCTCACCCGGCGGTGGGCCTCCTGTCGCTGCAGGAGTTGCGGAGATTTTGCCTCTCCAGGCTTTCCATCGCCTCGTCCCAGCTAAGAAGGCTCTTAGTCGCCGTCTGGGCCCTGTTGCTCGAGGTTGCCTGGGCCTCGACGTCATTAGGCCCGTTGGCCCTTGCCCTTGGGGCCCTCGCGTTGCGTCTTCCCCGCTTAAAGGTCGATGCTTGGGGCCCCGGAGGGGGAGCTCCTACCCACTGTGTTCCCGTCTGGGCGCACGGCGCTTGAAGCATTTGCCTCATGTCGTCGACGTCAGTAGCCAACTTGTGCACGTTGGGTGCTGGGTGCTCACTAGCACGACTACCCACTGAGAGGTCATCGTCGTGGTTGGCGACATTTCGCGTGTATCTTTTTCGTGAGAGAGTGGATGTTGGGGTAGGAACTTAGATTTTTTATCGTGTTCCCACTGACGACGTCAATGTTGTATCCCGAGTTTTTAGTTGTTGTACGGATTATGGCACATTACAATCTTTCTCTGTTGGTCGATCTGGATCGGGTCTGGTCTCTATCACTGATAACCGAAAACTTGCATAATACAAATTACAAATAAGAGCTCAGAGGTCGGCGAGATGTTCTCCCACCAAAAATACTCCGACGCTCAAGTTAGTTATCTTTCGCAATAAATGGGAAGATGCAGGAGTGAATGTAGGATGCAGCGGGGAATGAAAGGATGCTTGAATGCCGTAGTTGAGCGGCTGAGGGAGGCTGGGCTCCGCTGGATTCTCTGTCGGGAGTGGCTCACTAAGACTACTCGATAGAGGCTTTGGGGAATCAGGATTCGGGAGGACCTAGGATCGGGTGGAGACCGTGATCAGGGTCCGAAATCGGGATTCAGGAAAAAAGATCCGTCTCCTATCGGAAGAAAGGATATTTATAGGCTTCATGAGGGAGACCCTTGGGCGTGGGAATACTCAGCATGTGGCAAGCCAGGATTCACCTGTCGTTGACTTTTAGCGATTGTCAACTTTTCAGTTATTACCTTGCGGTGGCGCAGAGACCGTTGTTGGATGCTGGTCACGCTTGGTTCGGTACTCGCGCACCGATTGGTTGAGTGTCTGGGCAAGTCGACGTGCGCAGCGACTCACATTGTTGACCATCTCCTCATTGGCTATCATGCTTTGGGTAAACTCCTGCCAGCTACAGTTGCTTCAGTAGGTTGTAGCAGCGTGCTGATTGATCGTTACCCTAAGATATCGCGTGGGCCGTATCCTTGGGCCTATTGGGCTTCAGAGTGATTCTGTTCTGCTGCTTGACCGAGCTAGGATCTCTTCTACTGGGCCTTTCTTTTTCTAGCCCACCTCCAAGTTGTTTCCAACACATACATAAATCACAAGTTATTCTCTTATAATTACTCCGAAAATATATTTTTTGGTGGGCTATCACGATCAGTTTGACTTAATTTTGGTTCATTTTTTAATATGAAGGAGGGGGAGTGGCTTAAGGTGCTTAGCTTTAGTCACCACTTCTCACATGGTGGTGGCAGCCGCCTCTCACGGTGGGAGGCTAGTTTGGTAATTACACCAATTTTTCCTATATGTACGTAGGGTAAAAGGTTATTTCATTCCTAGGGGAGAGACGAGCGGAAACTGCAACAGTCTAAGAATATGGAAAACTGATTGTCAGTATTTTTTTTTATTTGTAATCACAGTTTGAAAGGCGTTTGATCATTTAAACGTGGAGAGTCATTGATTCAATTAGGTTATTGGGTTATTTGTAATCCATCGGTAATGCTCACATACAAAGAAAATCGACATAATGATTGAGATTCTTTCGTATCAATAGTTTAAAATAAATATAAATAAAATAAAATATATAAAGTGTAATTATAATAGTTTTTAACAAAATATTAAATAAATTAATCTTAATGATTAAGATATTTTTAAAAATAAAAGATTTTTGCAAGCCATCATTTCTTCTGTAGTTTGACAGGGCCAGCAACCAAATCTCTAACACGCCAATTCTACATGCGTGGTGATGCCCGAGGACCATCCCTGAGTCCACGAACCCTGATGGACTTTGATTCCATTGCGCCACTTGGGCCGACTTGACCGCCTGGACCTCCTTAACCTCTTGGGCCTATTGGGTCTCCGTGACATTTGGGCCTAACTCATGAAAATAGATCATTCAATTGAGCTTTTGGTATTAATACCAATTAGAAACATAAATAAAAAATATATATTTCAGAAAATATAAGTTAACTATTATTAAAATAGAAAACATTAGACATAATAAAATATAAAATAATGTGATAAAAGTTATTTAAAATTATTTCTATTATCAAAAATATTATATTAAATAGATTATAATTACAAAAAGTATATTTCTATAGCTAATCCTCTCTAATATGACATGAGACTTTATTGTTATTGTCGTCATCTATAACCTATTTATTGGGCGGA
>JAOVVI020009412.1:0-13621 GCA_028571085.2 Nepenthes alata
TTGTTGTCAATATACTCATGGCTTATGTTATGGTCACATTTTGAAGTGCTATTTGCACCGATGTGGTTGTTTAAAAACAGTTGTTCATATTTTAATAATTATGCACTCTGGATACTGTCTTCCCTGAACTGAAAACGTGAACAGCTAATGACAAATTATGGCACTACTGTATGAATTCATGCCATCAATGACATTGGACCCGACCTGGTACCTTCTCCTATTTTCATGGGGATTCTCTTTGGAATTTCCTGCTTTGTGAAAGTCTTGTTAATGATGGGGTCTTCTGGTTTTCCTGTATTTCTTCATCTTTTCTCAATTTACCTGTTTCTTTTCAATATTTTTAGGTCTACAATGATTGGAAATCATGTGACTACGGAAGCATGTGGTGCTATGAAAATTATGTTCAGGTATTGCTTTTGTTTCCGTTTGCATATTTGGTGGCGTTTATTCTCATTCTCGTTTATTCTCATTCTCATCTTTTATGGAGTGCGTGTGTATTGAGGCTGCAGTTCAGCAGCATATGAAAATTATGTTTCTTTCCTAGGCTCCGTAGATGAAAATATCGGTATAAGTATTTGTACCAGCTGTAGTGATATTGGCTGGTTTGGGCGGTATTACAAACGTAAATTTTTTTTTTCGTGACCACATCAAATGTGAGTTTGATGCAAAACTTTGATCATTTTTAATCATCTATTTGTCTATTTAAGTAGTTTTAGCTAATTTATTGAAGTTAATGTTGATATCCTTTGAGTACATTGAAAAGGTATCTAAAGCTTTTAATTTAGGCGTGTTATACCCTACAAAACATGTGGTTTAGGATTTTTAGAAGATTTTGGTATATTTAAAATGTCTGGATTTATACTTTACATTGTGAAGTGAAGAAAAAATATATAAAAAGATAAAAAAAAAAATTAAAGGTTGATATATTGTCCTATATATCGTGATATATCCTTTTTTCAATCGAGAGAGATACTATTCGTTTTTGTCAATCAAGCCTCCCTCTTCATCGCCTAGTTGAATCTCTGAGAGACAGAGACCTGAAATTGGGCCTTGTTTCTAGCCAGGCAGGTCATTGTTTATTGTCCATAAGCTTCCTCAGCTTGTTTGGTGTTCAAGAACATTTTTTTCCATAGCTTGACTATGGCTATTGACTTCCCACAAGTTTATGAAACCAGTTGAGCCATCCGTTGCTGGAAAATGCAGCCACAACAGCCTTAAAGTGACCCTGGTGATAGCCTCTCGTCTCCGAAGGCAAAATATGAAATAGAAATGTTTTCTTTTTTCATTTGGTATTTTGTTTTTTGGTTTTGAGATCTAGATTATTTTATCTGTTGTACCGTTTCTCCTACATACAATGTTTGCGGAGCTATTGGGGATGAAAGCTTTTATGGTGGAGACAATCTAGTTATGAGCTTGTTTGAGGATCATAAAAGGGAGATTTGGAAGATATGGGTGATGTCTAAATAAGCAAGAAGAGGAGTGCACTTGCAAACCTCTCGTCTCCGAAGGCAAAAAATGAAATAGAAATGTTTTCTTTTTTCATTTTGTATCTTGTTTTTTGTTTTTGAGATGTAGATCCTTTTGTCTGTAGTATAGTTTCTCCTACGTACAATGTTTGTAGAGCTATTGGGGATGAAAGCTTTTGTCATGGAAACAATCTACTTATGAGCTTGTTGAGGATCATAGAAGGGAGATTTGAAAAAATATGGGTGATATCTAAATAAGCAAGAAGAGGGGTGCACTTGCAAAAGTCAATAATTTCATCTCTATGAGTATCTCCCATGAGGATGGAGATATGCCGATGAAGTTATCTTATTGTGAACGTAATAAACAGCTAGAAGTGCTTGTGGAATGAACAAAGGTTTCATCGAAGTCATATAGAGTTCTATTGAGAAAAAGTTGATGAAATTCTTGCTTGATGAGGTTCTAGGAAGCTATTTGAATTTGTCCTATAAGTTTTTGCATAGGGTCTCTTTTTGGTTTATTGACCACCCATCAGGTCGTCTTGTTTTTATTTTTTATTTTTTATCGTTTGAACTAGAATAGCACTTTGGCTACCTGATCATTCTGGTTGACTTTCAAAACCCTTAATAATTGTGTTATCCGATTTTTTTTTTTTAATGTTGAAGTATTGCATATAAGATTTCTGGAAAGCATGATAAGTGTTGTGGATTTAAGAAAGGGGACGTAGTTTAATTGAGCTTATTTGATTTTGATTTATTGTTTTAGGAGAATTAATGTTTCCTTTTTATATTTCGTTACTTAGGTGAAGTTTAGATTTTTGATATATATGAAGTGGTTCTATATTCTGTTTTGAGCTGTCCATTAATTTCAGAATTATTGTATCTCTTCTTTCCAATTTCTCCCTTGTTGATTGAATTCCGCTTTTCTTATTTCTTCCATCCTCTTCCTCGTCTTTTTTTTCCCGTTTCACTCTCCTGTCATTTTAGTACGAAAAACTAATGGAGTAGGCGCTACATCTGGGAGACCCTTTTTATCAGGTACTTCAATTCTCAAAAACATGAGGATGAGCTTCTTTGAAGTCCTAGATGTTGCAATTCTTCTCGGGTTATTTTGTTTGCTTTCTCTGTTATGGAGTCTACTTCGGGGAATCTGGATTTGTTATTGAGGAGCTCTTGTCTCGGGAGTGGTTTATTAGAACTAAAGGGAAGGCAAGAGCTTGGATATGCATATGTTTGACATTTCTTGGGAATATACGGAGGGACAGAAACACAAAAGCTTTTGGGAGCATGGAGAAGTTTTCTTTGGATCTTCTTCTACTTGATTCATTCGGTGCTTTTCTGGATTACAGGTCCATTTTTATCCTCTTCTTTGTCAAATTTTATTGGGATCAAAAACTTTGATTCCTTGTGTTTTCATCTTTTATTACCTTGGAATTTATGGTGCCAACTTGGTATCATTTTTTAAAATAAAATTTCATCTGTTATTGATAGAAAATAGTAATTATTGGGGATATGTAAAAAGGAGATTGGAGTTCAATATCTAAGAACTATTTCCTCTTTCTTTGTTGGGTATTTCTTTATTTTTGGGAGGTGGGGAGGGGAAGGGTGCCCTGATTAGAAATTGTTCCTATCTTGCCTTTTTTAATATTTTTACCGACACAATTAATTTTGGTTCATCAATTTTTATTGTGGGAATTTTGCAGTATATAGGATTTCTCCAAGTAGAAATATTGTCTAATTTTCTTTACTAGTATGTTTATTTGTTTGTGTATTAGGCCTCAATTAACTAATTTTTTTTTTTTGGGGGGTCAATTTTTATTTGAGTGTGATCATTGTTGCGAAAGTAAGCTCGCTTCATTGCAACTTGGTGAAGAATTTAAATCTGGAAATTACCTCATCAATGCCGGGAGGAGGATGCATATATCTCTTTCTAAAGCCCAGTGTTGTGCATTATGGCACCTTTTGCTTTGACGATTTTGTTTCAACTGAGTTAACAATATGCTGAATAATCATGCTGATTGGGGAACATAATTTTTAGATCTTGCCCTCTCCTGGGCCTTGTTTTTGGCAAAATTGACAATATGCCCATCTATTTATTCACAGTTTATAAACCAAACAGGCAATCAGAATTTTTACCTCTCTCAATATCATTTCTATGGCTTTTTTGTAAAGATGGAATTTGTTTTTTGTTTAATCTTCTTTAACAACTTTAAAAAGGCTGGGTAATTTATGATTTCATATTAAAACAAGTGGACCTTTGATTCTGCAGATATGAATATGACTAGGAGGTCTTGTTTATATGTAGTTGTGTGTGAAAAGACGTGGTTCATGTCCTTTATGAGGCAATGATTTTGTCATCTTCTGTTTTTAAGGGTCAAACGGTGCCTGAAGGATAAGCACTACACATCTGGTGTCTATCCCCCATGCATTTATCCTAGTACAAGTTCATCAGCTGTATTTGGTGGGGGTGGGGGTTAGAAGCAGAGAATCGATAACTGCCTTGAAGTTCAGAACCTAATTGGCATATGGTTATTTTGATAAGGAAGGTCTGAAGCTTAGTCATATGTGCTGCCAGCTTAATTGAACTCTTATAGTTGTAATGATCACATAGTTGGATGACTTGGATCTCAATTATAGAATTTTTTTTATTTTTCTTCATCCATTGTCTTATTTTCTGTTGGTACATCTGCACAGAAATTTTTAAACTTAAAGTTTCTCATATCTGTTATCTCCAATATGTCAGGTAAGGAGTATGAAACGAGCTAGAGACATAAGAGATCAGTTGGAGGGACTTTTGGAAAGAGTTGAAATTGAGGTTATGTCGAGCCTCAATAATTTAGAAGCAATCAAGAAGTCTATAATAGCAGGTTATGTATGGTGATTTACTTCTTCTGGCCTACTTGTAAAAATTGGAGACTTTTGAGTGTATCTTTTTGCGTGACATAAAATTTGTTGTGTTTTCATGTTCTGTTTCAGGCTTCTTTCCACATTCTGCAAAACTGCAGGAAAATGGAACTTTCCGAACAGTTACACACCCTCAGACTGTTCATATACACCCGAGCTCTGGGTTAGTGCAGGTATGCTTCGTGCTATTGCAGGTGATATTCTGAACAATACTTTCTTGCTCATATCTTTGGAGACAAGTAGCAAATATTAAGACATGGTTAATTTGTCAAATTATGCACTTGTTACTGATTTTCCTTTCCTGCTGGAGCATAATTTATCACCTGTTATTGATGTGGCATTCCCCTGATGCAGTCCAGCTGGGGAACCATGTTTGATAATTCCTAGCATGTTTATGGGTCACCATGCTTAATATTTCTACCGTGTTCTTTGGTAAAGCATAAGTTCTGGAAATATCTCTTCATAATTTCTAATATTACATCTAAGTTTACATTCTGCTTGATTTAGGACAGGGACTGGGAAGGGTGGAAGGGCAGAAAAATGGATGATGAAAAATGAGTCAGCCATAATGGAATTTTGTGATTTTTTATTTTTTTTGTAAATTTAAATTTATTCGCAACTAATTTTTGTTTGAAGCGTTGAGTCAAAGAGGAGGTGGTGTTTGAGGCAACAAGGCCTGTGGTGGTCTATCTTTCGTTTGGGTGGTATGTGTCAGTTGGCTTGGCTGTTAGGAAGATAACTTCATTGACCTTGTTTAGGTCAAAGAGGAGCTGCGCATAGGAAGATGTTTGAATGGTTGATTTGACTGGATTAAGTGTTTGCAATTTATGGAGATTGGCTGCAGTGGATTGCAGATTGTAGGATGGGTCTGGCTGGTGTTGACGGTTATTGTTTGTAGTAATAATATATTTCAGCAGTGGTGTGGACTTGTATGCCCAATGAACACAAGCAGCAGATTGTTGGCGGGTGAGGCGGCACAAGAGGGAACTCCTGCAAGCAGAACAAACACGAGTCCACTAAGAAATAATTCAAGGCAACGTAGCACAATTATGAATAACAAACAATATGATGAACAACCTAGAAAGTAAGTAAACTAGGGAAGTGATTGATAGTAGAGGGGGCGGGGCAAATGCAGCTCCTGGACAGCTGGGAACCACAATAATGAACTTAAAGAAAATAACTAATAAATAGATGTAAATTGCAAAATGGTAATAAAATTTGCAGTAGTAGACTTTATTGATGAAATGGCCTCCAAGGGTGCAAAAGGAAGAACCCTCTCAGCTTCTTGGACTTTCTAAATTCTTCACAGTTTATACCATATATAAAAATATCAGTATCGGTATCAATTATGGTCATATTAATGTGAAATATATTATACATTATAAATTAGAATCAGATATATCATTCTAGAAAATCTGAGAATCTTCTGCTGATATGTAAATATCAATCGATATATCGTATTATATTACCGATACTGTAATGTATTGTTATTTTACCGGTATTTGGTTTGATACCTATATATATCGATTGATATTTTCATTTCAAGTTCATACCTATTACAACATGGCCCAATCCTCCGAAACATTTTTGATTCAATGGACTTGGCCCAAGCCTATCGATGATGAGGCCTCATACTAGGAAGGTCCCCTTTAACATGTTTTATTATCGTCTTAGATGTGGTTCTCCATTGACCTCTTCCAATTGATGAAAACTTATCCTTGAGTTCCGAAAAATTGTTGTAGTAAGGCAATGATGGCTCATAAAAAATTGGACATCAGGCTATCATAGTTTTTCAGGTGCTTGGGGAGAATGTATGGTTTAATATCAGCAACTGCAGTGAGGAATCCTTCAAAAGCAACAAACTGAGTAGTACTAGTGCCTTTTTAAGAGAACTCAAATCAGTCAGGTTGGTAGGTCTTTCCCGGTTTATCTTCTCTTGATAGAACTCAAAAACGTCAGTTAGCTAGTATCTTCAATTGCATCGGTAACACTAAGGTTGAGGCCTAATCGACTAGGCTTCAACTACTTTACTAGCAAACTCTCAATTACAAATAAGAAATGTGCTAAGTTAATTGGGAGAAAAATGCTTGGATATATAACCTTAGTCCTTGATATTCTTGCCCTTCTTAAAACTATGAAGGGTGAATCCTGGAGAATGTGCATGGACAGTGGAACCATTAATACATGAATATATCAGGTGATACGTAACGGTGTCCGACATTTTTTTTGCTAATTGGTATTGCAAAATGTTGGGTGTATTAGCTTTGCGATAATATATTGTGATTTTATTGTGGTATCAGAAAAATATAGATACGGGCACCCTGCTATGATATTGCATTCCATGCTGCAAGTATATGCTTCTCATAAAGGACTTGCTGAACTGATCTATTCTTGTCTGGTATGATGATTGATCTATTTAGTGGATTTGACCATATTAGGAACAAACCAGACGAGGACGAGTGAGAGATTGCGTTAGTACCTCAAGTGGAGTTCATGAGTGAGGGCAATCATGTCTTTCAGCTTGCCTAATTCCCCTTAGAACTTTTATCATAGTTATGACACATGTTTTAATACGATCTTTTGGAAATTCTTCATGGTCTATTTTGACATACCCTGGTTTGCTGTTGGTCAAGGACGCAACACGCAAGTCATCTTTCTTTGGGTTTCTAACTCTCAGGGAGCATAAACTTTATGCTAAAGAAATATTCCTTCTTTTGTGCACAAGTACTTTTCTTGCCTTAATTGTGTTCTTGCAAGCTATCACATTGGACCCTAAAAATGTTACTTAAGGGAAACATCCTAAACCTTTGACAATTATCGAGGTTTATAGTTTTGTTGATTTTGAAACACCGGAAACAGCTTCTGTGCGGTATCGCATTTGTTACCCTTTTAGCTTCCACTGCTTGGCTAATATCTACAACTTACTGTTTTGTTCTTGAAAATAGCAGTGAGTGATTGTCTACATGCTTTGATTTGCAATGGTTTGTTTTGGAAAACCCATCTCTATGCAATATTTTGTCGTGGCATGTGCATGGCTCGGCAATGTAACCTATGTGGCTAGGCTTCAGTGACAAGGCTTAGTCCACGTCATCCTAACATGTCATAAATTGGCTAGTAGTCAAATGTTAGCTAGCTAGCTTGCAAACTAGGTAATCGTAGTTAGTAGTTAGTAATGTATGTTCTAAAGAAAGAAAGGGTGCTTGTGTGGTGGATGTAATGTACGTAGTCAGAGAAGTATGTGGTTATAATCACTCTAAGGAATCTATAAATGTAGTGTAGGTCTGAACTTTGCTTCTCTTCCCCTTGGTCTAAACTCCCTCTTCTATAGTCTCCTCGTCCCACCCTCCATCTCCCAAACTTCACATTTTTTTCACTAAACTATTTTAATTCTTACCTGTGAAGGTGATTTCCTATTCATTTCATGACAAATTGATTTGTAATTTTTTCCCATTTTAATGTCAAAATACACGATTTCTACATGCCAGTGTTCATCTGTTTCATCTCATCATTCTATCTCTCTTTCAATCGCTGTGTTGAACATGGATGATACTTACGTGTCAATGGATTTGTTGGATGAGTTGTTTATATTGTTCCTAATCTATTCTTTGTCTATGTTGGGAGTAGATGCATCCTCCAATAAATTGGTTCTGTCGACAAAAGAGTATTTGCGCCAGGTATTTCTTCTTTCCATCTAATGAGCAAAAACTGTTTTGTTCTTCTTGATATAGTGTCATGTTGCTATTTGGATTAATTGGAGGTTGAAAATGCAGGTTACTAAACTAAAACCAGAGTGACTGGTTGAAATATCTCCTCTCATTACTTCAAGTTGAAGGATGTCGAAGATGGTATGCTGGTAAAACGAATGCGTCAGGCGTAGCATCGGCGGGGTGGTTGATTTGTGAAAACTGTGTGATGGATGAGATGTGCATCGTATAGTTGATGAGTGATGACACCAGTGGGGATAAGTAAATAAGTGAAGCTGAAAATTGATGGAAACAATAATTATGGTAACAATTTCATACCAGACATGGATTTCTTTGCCTTCTCTCTCTCTATTTATTTGACGGAATCGTTGATATTCTTTGATTTATTTCATGTAATTAGCTTCCAAATTTTCATCGACATAAAGATTTATGAGACCATGAAATGAAATATCAATTAATATACAAAATTTTACTCGATGTATGCTAGTATTGATATATATCGGTATCTCATTATATGCCATTTTATCAAAATATATTGCAATGTATCTCAATACATCTGATAATTAACTTGCATGATAAATTTTGCATTGATATATTGGCTGATGTTATAAAATTGAGATATATTGTTCGTTATACCTAGTACTATTTTGATATTTTGACTGATATTTTGTTTTGATTTTGTTTCGTAAGGAGTATATAAGCAACCAATAATTGGACAAATATATATATTTTTCAAAATTTATCTCGACTTGCCTCGCGTCCTGCAGAGTTCCGTGAGGCAATCGGATGTATTTGCGGGACATCTGGTGTTGCTGTTAAATCCTATTGTCACGCCCTTTCTATGGACGCTTCCTCGTTGTCACTAGGGTAGTCCGGCCACTCTGTTATTGTTATGTGCCTCCTCTCTAACTGGCCAGGACTTCAGCCCATAGGTGGGGTGCAGTGAGACTGGCATATTGTTCCAAGGGATTATGTTCCCTCAATAACATGCCGTCGTCGTCTCCTACCGCGACTTGTTCATATATGCTACCTGGAGAGGTGATGAAACCCGAAGTCCCCTTGGGGTGCATGTGAGTTAGTCGCACCCCCGACGGGGCTCCCGATAGCTCTTCACCTCCGATGGATCCTGTCATGCTGGCGATGTGGGATTGGCATCTACGATGCCTGTCTGGGAGTGGAATTCGCACTAGGGTGATGCTACAAGAATGAGCTGTTGTGCAATTATGTCCCAGACAGGTCACTCACAATGGTGTCGTTATACTAAACTTGTTGTACTCCGCTGTATTTTTTATTCTTTTACATTTTTGCTGATGCAAATTTTGTACTTTGTAAAGAACAACTTCAATGAATAAAGGTAGTGGTTTGCCATTTATATCAGGTGTCACTGAATCTTCTTTTTGTTGCTTGCATGTTATAACTCAAAGGTAGTGGGGCCCTCTCGCCGTCATACATACACACTTGCTTGTCATGAACATCCAATTGCCTTCGGTCGTCCCTGCTACTACCATCCCTTGAGCCCATACTTGGGTCGTTGACGGGATGGTCTGATGAGAACTTCCTGTAAGCTGCCCGTATAATGCATGGCCCGGCTGGTCGACGTTGATAGAAAGCACGTCAATCAAGGGTAACCCTTATTTAATGCGCAAAGAACTGTAGGGCCGTCGCATCATAATGGCCTTCCTTGAAAAGGCACGATGCTTTAGAGTACCGCTACATGGAAGGGTTTTATTTGGTGATGGAACGCCCCCGCCCCCTTAGTTATACAACGCCATCTCCTTGGGAAAGCCTTGCCTATTTAAGCGCCTAGCATCCCTTGAGGTCGAACATTCTTTTGCTGCTTGGAGGCGTGACAACTGAGCCTACAGTCGTTCACTTTCTTCTTCTTCGTTGCGGTCACTTAGTTAAACATTATAAGTGATTGATTCTATTAATTATGCCATCCGAAGTGAAGCTTACTTGTAACTTATACTCCTTACGAAACAAAATCAAAACAAAATATCAGCCAATATATCAAAATAGTACTAGGTGAACCGAACAATATGTCTCAATTTTATAACATCAGCCAAATATCAATGCAAAATTTATCATGCAAGTTAAATATCAAATATATTGAGATACATTGCAATGTATTTTGATAAAATGACATATAATGAGATACCGATATATATCAATACTAACATATATCGAGTAATATTTTGTATATTAATTGATATTTCATTTCATGGTACTCATAAATCTTTACGTGGATGAAGATTTGGAAGCCAATTACATGAAATAAATCAAAGAATATCAACGATTCCGTCAAATAAATAAAGAGAGAGTGAGTGAGAGAAGGCAAAGAAATCTATATGTCTGGTATGAAATTGTTACCATAATTGTTGTTCCCATCAATTTTCAGCTTCACTTATTTACTTATCCCCACTGGTGTCATCACTCATCAACTATACGATGTACATCTCGTCCATCACACAATTTTCACCAATCAACCACCCCTCCGATGCTACGCCTGACGCCTTCGTTTTACCATCATACCATCTTCGACATCCTTCAGCTGGAAGTAATGAGGAGCTATTTCAACCAGCCACTCTGGTTTTAGTTCAGTAACCTGCATTTCCAACCTCCAATTAATCCAAAACAGCAACATGACACTATATCAAGAAGAACAAAACAGTTTTTGCTCATTAGATGGAAAGAAGAAAGACCTGGCGCAAATACTCTTTTGTCGTCAGAACCAATTCATGGTAAACAACCCATCTTGGTGGATGATGCATCTACTCCCAGCATAGACAAAGAATAGATTAGGAACAATATAAACAACTCATCCAACAAATTCATTGTGACACGCAACTACCATCCGTGTTCAACACAGCGATTGAAAGAGAGATAGAATGATCAACCCAAACAGATGAACACTGGCACGCATAAATTGTGTATTTTGACATTAAAATGGGAAAAATTTACAAATCAATTTGTCATGAAATGAATAGGAAATCATCTTCTCAACTAAGAATTAAAATAGTTTAGTGAAAAAAAGGTGAAGTTTGGGAGATGGAGGGTGGGACGAGGAGACTATAGAAGAGAGAGTTTAGACCAAGGGGAAGAGAAGCAAAGCCAAGGCAGTCCATTCATTCATTTATCATTCACAATCTTTACACCAACCGGCCCACACTACATTTATAGATTACTTAAGAGGGATTATAACCACATACTTCTCTGACTACATACATTACCTCCACCACACAAGCACCCTTTCTTTCTTTAGAACACACATTACTAACTACAAACTACAATTACCTAGTTTGCAAGCTAGCTAGCTAACATTTGACTACTAGCCAATTTATGACATGTTAGGATGACTTGGACTAAGCCTTGTCACTGAGGCCTAGCCACATAGGTTACATTGCCGAGCCTTGCACATGCCACGACAAAATCTTGCATAGAGATGGGTTTTCCAAAACAAACCATTGCAAATCAAAGCATGTAGACAATCACTCACTACTATTTTCAAGAACAAAACAGCAAGTTGTAGGATATTAGCCAAGCAGTGGAAGCTAAAAGGGTGACAAATGCGATACCGCATAGAAGCTGTTTTCGATGTTTCAAAACCAACAAAACTATAAACCTTGATAATTGTCAAAGGTTTAGGATGTTTCCCTTAAGTAACATTTTTAGGGTCCAATGTGATAGCTTGCAAGAACATAATTAAGGCGAGAAAAGTACTTGTGCACGAAAGAAGGAATACTTCTTTAGCACAAAGTTTATGCTCCCTGAGAGTTAGAAACCCAAAGAAAGATGACTTGGGTGTTGCGTCCTTAACCAACAACAAACTAGGGTATGTCAAAATAGACCATGAAAAATTTCCAAAAGATCACATTAAAACATGTGTCATAACTATGATAAAAGTTCTAAGGAAAATTAGGCAAGGTGAAAGACATGATTGCCCTCACTCATGAACTCCACTTGAGGTACTAAAGGTACTAACGCAATCTTTCACTCGTCCTCGTCTGGTTTGATCCTAATATGGTCAAATCCACTAAATAGATCAATCATCATACCAGACAAGAATAGATCAGTTCAGCAAGTCCTTTATGAGAAGCAAATACTTGCCGCATGGAATGCAATATCATAGCAGGGTGCCCGTATCTATATTTTTTTGATGCCATAATAAAATCACAATATGTTATCGCAATGCTAATACACCCAACATTTTGCAATACCAATTAGCAAAAAAATTGTTAGACACCGTTACGTATCACATGATATATTCATGTATTAATGGTTCCACTGTCCATGCACATTCTCCAAGATTCACCCTTCATAGTTTTAAAAAGGGCAAGAATATCAAGGACTAAGGTCATATATCCAAGCATCTATCTCCCAATTAACTTAGCACATTTCTTATTTGTAATTGAGAGTTTGCTAGTAAAGTAGTTGAAGCCTAGTCCATTAGGCCTCAACCTTAGTGTTACCGGTGCAATTGAAGATACTAGCTGACTGACGTTTTTTAGTTTTATCAATAGAAGATAAATCGGGAAAGACCTACCAACCTGACTGATTTGAGTTCTCTTAAAAAGGCACTAGTACTACTCACTTTGTTGCTTTTGAAGGATTCCTCGCTGCAGTTGTTGATACTACATTCTCCCCAAGCACCTGAAAAACTATGATAGCCTGATGTCCAATTTTTTATGAGCCATCATTTCCTTCCTACAACAACTTTTCGGAACTCAAGGATAAGTTTTCATCAATAGGAAGAGGTCAATGGAGAACCACATCTAAGACGATAATAAAACATGTTAAAGGGGATCTTCCTAGTATGAGGCCTCATCATCGATAAGCTTGGGCCAAGTCCATTGAATCAAAAACGTTTCGGAAGATTGGGCCATGTTATAATAGGTATGAACTTGAGATGAAAATATCAATCGATATATATAGGTATCAAACCAAATACAGGTAAAATAACAATACATTACTGTATTGATAATATAATACGATATATCGGTTAATATTTACATAACAGCAGAAGATTCTCAGATTTCTAAAATGATATATCTGACGCTAATATATAATATATGATATATTCTACATTAATATGACCATAACTGATACCGATACTGATATTTTTATATATGGTATGAACCATGAAGAATTTAGAAAGTCCAAGAAGCTGAGAGGGTTCTTCCTTTTGCAACCTTGGAAGCCATTTCATCAATAAAGTCTACTACTGCAAATTTTATTACCATTTTACGATTTCCATCTATTTATTAGTTATTTTCTTTCAGTTCATTATTGTAGTTCCCAGCTGATCCAGGAGCTGCATTTGCCCCGCCCCCTCCACTATCACTTCCCTAGTTTACTTGCTTTCTAGGTTGTTCATCATATTGTTTGTTATTCATAATTGTGCTACTACGTTGCCTTTATTTCTTAGTGGACTCTTGTGTTTGTTCTGCTTGCAGGAGTTCCCTCTTGTGCCGCCTCTGTGACGACCCGACTTTTATTACCATCAAAAGCCGTCGTCAACTCCAGAGTTCTTAATTATAAGGGGTAAAAAGT
>JAOVVI020009413.1:0-13620 GCA_028571085.2 Nepenthes alata
TTTTCCATGTGTTGCTTACCGCTCCTGTGATTTTTTCCGGCCTGACCGATTTTGGTAAACTAATTTAATGGTTAACCAATTAACATGTTAATTTACCACTTTTTAAACGTTATAATATTTCTATTGACGCTATACATATATGGATCAACGATGTATTATTATATAAATTATAATTTTAGATAACAATTTAGCAACTAATTGAGAACATTAAAAGTTTTATATAGCCATAAATGCTTATTTTCTTTCAAATTAGAAATCTTATGGGTTTTTATCGGTTCGACTAGCTCTCAATGTTAATAAGGCTACGCTTTTTGTCAAGCAAGACAATTATAAATTTATATAAAACTAAGATATTTATAAATAATTATTAATTAAAAAATCGCCAATCCAAAACCAAATGGAAACCCAACTTCTATTTTGACTTGAAAATAAACTATTTAGTTCGATTATTCTAATTTTTTATTTAGTTTATGTTTAGATTAATTGTTATGGTTATTATTACTGTTGCGTGTCGAGTTTTTCGCCACCTGACGGAAAGAATTTGAGCGGAACGTAGGAATTTTAAAAAATTGGTAAAACCCGCGCAACACAGTGGACGTGAAAGAGTAAATGGGACGAGGACTTCCAAGTACAATGCGGTTTACGTGGAAAGCCCCTTTCAGAATGTAAAGGGGAAAAACCACGATCACGGACGGACGTCCAGAAGATTTCAATATGAATTGTAGAGAATACAAATGGATCTCTGATAACGTTTTCTGTCACTGCCAGGAAAAATACAAGTCTCAAATTTAGTTTTTCTCTTCTTATGTTTCTCTAGAAGAATGCTTTCAATGGGGACTCAAGAGATGAATTTACAAAATTCATTCCTTGGTGCTAAAGGGGAGGTATTTATAGGAAAAGGAAAAAGATATTCTATTTCAGAGCAGATACGTGACACTGGCGTGTCAAGAGTGCCTGCCACAGCTCAGCTAGTGCAGCACGCCAGAAACACGCGTCGTTAGGCCAATGGTGGCAGTACTTGCTCTGCAGGTACGGCGCACCAAGAATGTTAGATCTGCAGACACGGCGCGCCATGAGTCGTTGGATTCATGATGACGCGTGCCTTTGCGGTTACAGGGAATCGTCTGCGTTGACACGCTCGGGCATTTCTATTTCTTACGCGGATACGTCAAAATGATTCTCAAACATTGTTCGAATATTTATGATGACGTCATCTCATTTAGGGATTCTCATACTCTCATGATGAACGAATTTCTCGGATCTTGATCACGATTTGGGCCTCTTAGGCCGTGAGTGTGACATTAGGCCGTATTCTTGGGCCAAATTCTACGGGTCTTAGTATTAGGATCTAACAATTATTATTATTTTTTACTCTATTCAGTCCTGCCTTCACTCTCTTTCGAGGACAGGTACGGGTCATTTGGTTTTATTTCAGATAAGTAGCGGTCATTTGGATGAGCTATTCTCATCTGAAATATCAAATTTCCCGCTTCTTTGCTCTGTCCTATCGATTCTCATTCTCCATTCCAGATCGCAACCTCCTCCATCAATGGCCGCAGATTAGGCTAGCTGCTCCGTCAAATTGTTCGTCTCTGTATTTTATTATTTTTTTCTTTCTGCTTACTTCAAATCCACACTCGAATTAGAATCATCAATCGAGCTAGAATTGTGAAGAGTTTGTCCTTCTAATTCCAATTAACGGGAACAGCAACAGATTCGTAGCCGTTTCTCTCCCCCCTTCGCTGTGGATCAATGCTTTACTGTTTTTTCTTTTGTTGAAATTTAGGCCTATGATCTTCTCGAATTTCTTCCCCCCCCCTCTTGTGGCCGATTAGAAAGCTCACACGTTTTAAGGATGTGTTGAATATGTATGAAATTGTTGACCTGCCTTCGTTCGGCAACTTGAATTCTAAGGTTTGTGAAAAAAAATCTCCACGAACATGTTTCTTCTCTGCTGCTGTGTTTGAATTTTCTCCCTCTCTCTTCTCGTATGTGCGAAAAATTGGCCCAATGATGGTATTTTGGCGGTTAGCTCTGTTGTTTAGCTTCATGGATCCCTACATCATTTCTTAACGTGTGCTTGCGATGATTGTTAGATGCTAATGGTTACTTTTCACCATATATTTGACTACATCTTGAACTAACAAATTGAAACCACATTATCTTTTAAATTGTCTGAAACTTAGGAATTGTTCTACATTGTAAACAATCTCTATATTTGATGTGATGTTTTTCCCTATATTAGATATTTTCTGTACAGAAGTTCTGGCTGTTAACTAGGGTAGTTGGCTGCTTGCTGGCTAGTGTTTATTAGCGGTTAGGGTGGTTGGACGGTTGTGTTTGTTAGAAAAACCAAAAACCAATCAACCACTATCACCACGTGGCATGGCTCCTCTATTGACATATGGCACGTGCTACCATTCTTGGCAATCCTAAAAAACCAATGCAAAAACGAAGATATCTTATGGTTGAATCACTGCACGATGAAAATATGTTGTAACTACTTAGAAAGGTATGGTAGACTGAGGTTTGAACCTACAATTCTATTTGACCAGTTAAACAACAATTCACATATAAACTTAACGCCATTAAAAGCTTAAAAATATCCGACACTGTTATGGTCCGTATTTCTATCATTTTTATTAGTGTTTTAAAAAAAACCAAGCCCTTTACCTCTAAGTAGAGGCCCACTTTGCACTTACCTAGGTAGGCTTTGTAAGAATTACCCCGTAATTTTAAGTACTTTAACATAAAATTTGTTAAATGTATTAAGAGTTTGTTGCTCAACCTTTCTTTATATATACATTTCGGGTTCTAAGTGTTATTTTCACCTTGGGATGAAAGTATTAGTTAATGTACTACTTGCAATTATTTTTATGATGTGTTTCGAATTCTTGATTTGAGAGTTGTAGTAGTAAAAGTTAAATTGATATTACATCACTAGTATTTTAATCTTTTGCTTACTCTTTTGTTATGTTGCAATCACTTTTAATCACTTTTATAAAGTTTCAATCATTAGTTAACTGCAAATACTTTTATTATGTGTTTTGAATCCTTGATCTATGACTTGATGTAGTAGCAAGTGTTAAGTTGACGTTCTTTGGATCCATCCCATTTAATGTTTGAGATATCATATCTTTTGCTAACACTTTTGTTAAAGGATTTGCTAGATAAAACTTGACTTGAAGGAAGATTACTTTCTTTTGAAGAGTTAGTAGGGTAAGGGCATAGAATCGAAGGCAATTTGCAAGGGAGCAATCCCTTTTGCCCTTCTTAAGCCATTTAGATCAGTATCCGTCTAGCATGCCACAATTTCTTCTGGCATCATGGTTAAAATAGTTGAATGGATTGAGGTTTCTGCGAAGCCAATGGTCATTATCCTATTTGCAATTTTTTGTCTAACATAGCGATGCCTTTTAGTTCATATATCTTGACTTGTCGTTATGTGTGTGGCCGGATGATTATGGTAAAGCAATAAGGGTGTTTTATATAATAAATGCCTTAACCATTCTGCTTATTTACTAATAGAAATTAAAATAATAAGTCAATTGTTATAGTGGGGTCAGTTATACATGTTTACTCCTTGAAGCCCTATGAAATATCACCCTCACCAAGAAAGAAGACCCATCAACTTGTGATGTATGACGATCTTTCTAATAATTCAACTTGCATCATTATATTCTTTGAGATTAAGGGATATCCACTATAATTCAATCCATAACTAATTTTTTTGTCAAATATTTGAATTCCATCATTCTTGCAAGCCACTATAAATTGTTTGGACTGTTCAAATATCTGTTCAAATTTCTCACTACAAAAGCTATATCTTATCGATTGTTAGTCTTGGCATACAAAAGATATTCAATTATTCTTGTATATTCTTGTTGACATGTGTATCAAAAATCATAAACATAGATTTTCTTTCTATTGTTCCATGGGAGAGTTCATTCAACTGCCGTCACAGGATGAGTGCTGTTTCGTTGTTGGAAAAGCATATAGAAAACCATGGAAGGACGTTCAAAACTGGTCTTCACCATTACCAAATAGTTTTATGCTCTTCCCATGTAGGCCTCATGAGCAACTTATTGAAGTTCATGTTCCCTGAGAATGATCAGACAATTTTCTTTCCCACATCTTTGTTTTGTGGTTAGGCCCTTTTTTGAAATAAACCATCCTATAATTTCTTACCTGTTTGGAGTAAAGTGATGCAATTGGCAGTGCCTAGAGGGATGAATTCCCTTAGTATGGGACGAGCATTTGTCCAATAGCTTCTTTCTTTTCTGTTGGATCGATCATATAAGAAAAATTTGTCTTAAACTAAATATTTAAAATTATCAGTTGTGTAGTAAGTAATTTCTATGTTGGATTTAGTGTTTATGTTATCTATATTAAATTTTATATTCATGGCCCTATTTATAGATTTGCCAACAGAGAAGTTATGTTCGTTAATAATTAAAAGTAGTTAAATAATTGATAATTAGTAGTTGTGTTAATTAAAAAACTAAAAACTGACTATCAACTGCTAGCGCCCTATGGTATGATTCTGCCGTTGACACATAACAAATGCTACACCATTTAGTGAATATCTAGTACAAATCAGAGTAATGTAGTGCAGAAATCTTATCAAGATCTTTCCAACTAAAGTACTTGTAAAACTTGTATTTGAGATTCGGGGTTAACCTTGGTGCCATATTAATGATATTCTATTGTGACTTGCAGCCAGTGATTCAAAATATAAATATTGCTTCTCTACAATTATAGATTAATATGCGTACATATTAACTTCTAATGTTGGAGCTTTGTCTCTCGGGCCGTTCTTTTTTCAAGTTGAGATAGATTTGCATGGTTTTCTTGAAAAAAAATTAGCTAGTTGACATGCTATTGAGCACGGTTCGGTGCAGTTAATATTGATTGCATATTGTGGAAATGAAAGAAGAAAACAAAAACTCTAGGCTTCTTAGTCCACCCTGCCAGTGATCTCTAGGATTTTAGAGAGTCATTTCAAATTGCAGCTAGAACTCTTTTCGGAAATTTCCCTTGCAAACAATTTGTAAATTTGAACTCTCTTCTCCCCTCCTTATCACTCTCTCAATCAATCGGCAAATTAGTTGACATTTGTGAATTTTTTCTATGATGACTTGGATTACAGAACTTTGTATCATTTTGATTACTTGGTGTCTCAATGATAGTGTCTGTTTGTAAGGGGTTGATTTAGCCAATCTTTGTAGATCGTTTATCCTTCCATTTCAGTGGTTTTCCACTATGTTGCTGCTGATATGTAAATAATTTCAATTTTTTATTGATCTCATTCAAATTTTAACATCCAAGAGCATAGCCATGAAATTTTCTTTAAAGCAATTCCGTTCTTTTCACCATATCTGCTTCGACATCACCTGTGACACCGTCTGCATTGCGTCCCCTTACTTTTTCTGCTGTTCTCTTACTTCTTTCTTAAAAATTCAGATGTCTGCTGCTTCTGGCTAAAAGATCTCGAATTTGGAACTTATTGTGGTAATGGCAAATCAGAGACGGCACAAGTTACAAGAAGTAAGTTGCTGTAGTGAAAGCTTACTCCTCTAGATTCTTCTCTTAGATGTACTGTGACATTGTCTAGCTCCAATGTTTGCCTCGGAATGTATTCGGGAAATCTCTCAATTGATTCATGTTTTGTTTGTCACTTTAATACTGTGGGACAAGGATTCTAACTCATAGCTCTTTCTTTCCTTGCTACCTTTTGTTTTCCCATTTGACGGTGTATTATTTTAGTATTTAACCGATAGCTCTTGCTAAGCTGCTTAGAGCTCGCAAATTATTGATGAGTTGATATAAGTATGGCTTGTGTGGTAGGCTACTGGTAGCACTTTTTAGATTATTTTTTCAAATTTTGATGATTGATTCTTTTAAGATATATATGTTTCAGGATTGTACGAGTTTTGGGAGTAATTACCAACCAAGTGGCCAATCCAGGAAGATGTCTATTGGCATTGTTGTGGACTCATTATCAGCTAAACCTAAGTTTCGACTTATAAAGGAAGACAATATTTTTACCCCAAGTACAGAAAAGGAAGCACCAAATGTTGAAACTTTAATGAAAGTAAAAGATAGGAAGAAAGAGGCTCCATCTGCTTGTACAGGAAATAGACGTGATGCTGAAATGCGGAAGGGTTCTCCTTGGATAACTACTAGGTCACGAGCAAAAAATATGCTGACAGGAGAGTCTCCTGATATTGATAAAAAAATATCAAGTGTGGCAGCCATAGGTGTCTTCCACAACAAGCTAAGTGGAATAGATGATAGTAAAACCAAAGATTTGGTCCATTTTTCAGCAAATCAAGCAATTTTGGAGTCTGCAGATGGAAAGAAGAAAAAACTTGGCATGTTCGTTCGTACCAAAGATGAGAATGATGCGACCATTGGAAAAGTTGGCGAATTTTCAGACGCAGCTGCACCGGTGGTTGGTTCAGCAGATGAAAGGGTTCTGCAGGATAAAACCAATGGACCCGATAATAGAAAAATTTTAATAATGAATCTCTGGGAGACATTGGGACCTTCTCCAAATGATCAATTTTCCAATGTTCATACAGTTGAAGTGGCTGGTAATGACGTGAAGCAGGAGCAGTGTCATAAGCAGTCAGCTCCTGCTAGAGTTCTTCGTAAGAAGTTGAGAAATAAGCGGTCATCTGGTGAAAAAGAGAGACATCAGCAGAGGAGATCCTTTTTTTTCAAAGAACAGTTAGGTGGACAGCCTGATGCTTTAACTGATAGCCCCTGTATGTCTCAGAGAAAGAGTGATGTGCAGAGTTGTGGAATCAAGACAACTGATACTTTATATCCTGAAAAAAACATGGGTACCATTCAGCAAGCTGAACTTATTAGCAAAAGGCCAACACCTGCTGAGAGCAAGAGTCCAGTATCATTAACAGGAATGGAAACCAAAGATTCTCATTGTTCCTCAAAAATGAAATATAAGCCGGGAAAAATGGAAGGCCCAGCTTTGCCGGAAAAGTTAGATAATCTGAACCCTTTTCCTGGCCAATCTTCACAGAACAATGCTAGTGCATGCTACGTTCTCAAGAGCCCTGATGCTGTAACTGCTCGACCTTTGATATCCAATAGGAACAGTGACATGAAGAGTTGTGGAATTAAGACAAGCAACATTCTAAGTCCTGTGAAGGACATTGGTGACATTCAGCAAGCTAAATTTATTGGGAAAAATCCTACACCTGAGAATAAGAAATCATTAACTGGAATTCAAACCAAAGGTTCTCGTTTTTTGTCAGGGGTGAAGGATCAGATGAGAGACATGAAAGATTCGGCTTCACCAGAAAATGTAGTTAAGCCGAAAGATTTTTCTAGTGGATACCCACAGGAAAATGCAAGTCCATATGATGATTGCAGGAGCCCTTTGCTCAAGATGGAAACAGCTGCACAAAGCTGTCTTCCCAGCTCATTGGCTCAAGTCAACGAGACGGAGCACAAGATTCATGGACTTGCACAATTTTTTGATAGAGATACTTGTACTTTCAAGAGTAGGCTAACTAGAAGTCAAGATATCTCTGGATCTGATATGAGATCAGAATCATCAGTATCCTCAAGTTAGTGCTGATCCTCTTGCATGCTTGATGATTTGACCTCTCTGTTGTTTTAGTTTTCCTATACAACTTCCAGGATGGTAAAACAGAACTCAAAGACTCTTCCGTCAGCACTCCATTGCAACCGACTGTGAATAATGATGCAGAAAATGTGCTTTTTACTCCTAAGAGTGGGGAATTTGACAGCTTTGATGCCAAAACATATGTTAACAAAGGTAGACCTTATATGTGTGTACATCCATGAATGTATTAACCTTTTATTCAATCAATACATAGAAAATGAGGGAGGGGGTTAGATCAAGCTGCTTACACTTGGGTTGTCTCCCTAATTCATTCAATCCGACTGAGATATGCAATTTTGTCAAGTGATACAGCTTATGAATTTGGAAAGCACACGAGAAAGACTTGCTATGACTAACAGGGTGTGTTTCTGAAGCAATCCCTTACTAAAGATATGCAAATAGCAAATATTTCAGACTATTTCCGTGCTTCTTTACATCTTTCTTTTTGCTAAAGGCTGGTGTATATCAGCCCATAGAGGACACTCATTTTTGTTGTTTGTGGGCCTGAGTTTTGAAAGTGGAAATCAACATTGATGTTTGCATCTTGCTTCTCATCCACATGCATTAAGAATGCATATTTTCGGTTTTGCTTTTTTCATATATAACTATTGAAGCATTTAAAGCCTTTACTTCTGTATGTAAAATGTGTAAACAGTAAATGTTGACAGGCAAAGGACATAGCATATTGGAAAATAGTAATTATAATTAGTAAGGATCTACTTTCTGGCGGTGAACTTATTTGTCTCTCCTTTCTCTGCCTTTTGCTCTCCTAGAATAAAAGTATGAAAAAGAGAATTGGCAATGGGTGTTTTAGTTTTACTTTTCTGGGAGAGGAATGGGTGTTAAATTGAGTACTAATAGTTGTTACTTTGGCATTTGGCAAGCTAAACCTGGAAATGGGCATTACCTCACAGAAATCATGATAAACTTTGCTGCTGTGAACTTTAGCTGTGATCCATCTTGCCAACCAAGCCTATGCTTCTATATATTCGTAGAAGTTTGATCAATCAAAACCTTTCACTTGTAAGTTTTGGCCACTACCATCTACGTTTGCAAAATGACATCAAAAGATATTGCAAATAGGACATAGCATCTGGATTCAAAATTTAATATGTTACATGACAATGTTACAGTCCTCATCAAAATGAAGGCCAGGGATGGGATTACTAGCAAGTGGAGCCTGTTTAATGCTATAAGTGAATGGTAAGAGATAATGATAATGCAGTGACAATGTGCTTTCAATGAAATCTTTATATATTTTCTTCTTACTGGGATTGGAAAAGTGTTGAAGAGAGGGATTCTGTCTAGACTCTTGGATGGTCCCTTGCAATTCTTTCGTCCATGCCGGGTAGGTGTCTGGAGTGCTTCATATGTTCTTATTGGCTAGGTGCCCAATAGAATGACATGTTCTCATTGGCTAGGTGCCCAATAGAATGATATGAGTTCAGTTATTATTAATTACTACTGTGCTATCCAGAAAACAAATTATTTTGTCATTATAAATTAATTTAAGGTGTCATTTTGTTCTAGGTTTTTATTTATTGACTCGGAGTTGGCATGAAACTGAAGTTGTTTGATTTCATATGGACATTCTAGAGGTAGAATATGTTAACATGCACCTAATAAAAATATTCGTTGTTGTGTTCCAAGTTTTGCAGGCAATAAGTTTGAGGATTCCTAAATCCTTGGTTGTCCTAGATCTACATTATCTGGCCATGGCAATCATGGGTGGATGTTTTGGTGGAACTCCAGCTCTAAAATGATTGCAATGGGGTGGCATTGGTAATAGTTAATTGATAATGGTGGAGGTCACAGTGGCCTTTGGATGGATGGTGGTGGTGCTTGGATGACTGATGGTAACAGTTGGAATTGCTGATGTATTGTATTGTGCTTGGATAGTGGCTTTAGTGCTTTTGGTGGTTAGATAGTGGTGATGTCTGTATGGCGGGTTATGATGGTTGTGTGTTGGTGGAGTTGGGTTGCTGTGGTGGTCTGGTGGATGGTGGTGGAGGTTTTTTATTGATCGGGTGGTGTTTTGTTATAATGGTTGGGAGTGATGGTGGCGAGGGGGTGTGGTAGTGGTTGTGATGTTGATGATGTTCGCAGGGGACTGAGATTTGATGCTTTTAGTGAGCGGAGAATCCAAATATAGGTATTTCCTTACCTACCCCATCCCCACCTGAAAAAGAAAAAGCAGAAAAACAACAAAAAATAAGAATTGGGATGGAATTACATTCATCCAAATACTAGGAATCACCCATTTTAATTCTGATTCCTAGGTCTAATGTAGCTCAACTAACCGGTGAGTTATGTTTAATGCTTTAATTGGTAAGCATACAGTTGAAAAGCTCTGATGCATGATTGTTAATTCAAGGATGAAGAAAAACTGCTAGAGATCTATTCACGTAGATAGATTGCTGTGGCATGTGATGTTGAAAGACTCTTTTCGATAACTAAGGGAATTGATGAAGTAGCAAAGAGATAGATTAATGCATTTGTCCGCAACTCTCATTTTCTCCTCCTCCAAGAGGAGTCATCTGTTAAGAAGGTTTAGTTGAATCAGACCCAGTGACAAAATGTATTTACAATGGTGATTGCATATAGATGCCAGACATTTAGTCTGTCTTTGTTTTTTAACCTGAAAAGTTCTCCATTTCTATCTAGTTAACTGCTTGTCTTTTGCTTTACTGTTAGATCTAGTAGTGTCTTGAAGTCTTAATTTGTGTTTCTATTGATTGTTTCTCGTTTGTATGTTTTGTTTTCTAAGTTGTTGCAGGTTACTCAGAAGATATCGACACCTCTCCAGAAATTGGGCCTGTTGCAAAGCCAATGCTTTGTCAGAAGAAACGTCTTCGCAGCCAGGAAGGTGTTGAGTATTGTGTGTTCGTTTCCACCTCTTGTTCCACAGAAGGTATGAGTTTCTGACCTATTAGTATGTTGTGCTCTTCAGTCAAAGAAGATTTACCCTTTTGCTGCTTACTATTGTCCTGTACAAATGGACAGCAACTGGAGGGAGTGATGAAATGTTAAAGGAGTCTTTCGATCAAACCAAAGAGGATGGATTGGAAAGGTTATTCTTGTCTCCTGTCAAAGTGAGAGATGAAGTTGATTCAAATATGATATGAAATTCTGGATTGATTTTGGTTTACTTTGCAAATGTGTAGAGCTGTGGCTCTATTTGGCTCGGCTTTAGAGAGGGTTAAGAGAAAAATGATGTCAGTGACAAAGAAAAGATGCTTGGATATATTGATGGCTTCTGCTGAGGAAGTAAATCAGCACCTGAAGATTGTTGAGTCTCAGATTCAGACTGACAAGTAAGCATTTTGATATGAAAGAACTCATGCACTTAAATATTAGAGAGGATGAGCTGTGATGTAATGGTAATGTTGCTTAATTGTGGCCTAGAGTTCAATTGTCCAAAGTTCAAATAATAGAAATAATTTCTCTGCAATGTTGTAAATTAGGTTTTGTACATCTATCTCTTTAAAAACTCTGATTTAGGAGTCATGAGCACTGGACCATTCTTTTTTATTTTACTTAGATTGCTATGATTTGCTGTTAATTAAATGTGATTTTTCAGGGCGAAGCTAACAAGCCTCAGCAAATCGAAAAAGAAATGTCTGGAAGCAAAATTTCAAGGTGATGAGTTTCTGCAATACGAAATTCTTTGGGTTGATATTACTCAAACTTATTGTGTTGCAGTGATTCCATGAATTTATGGAAGCTATGTCGTTCTATCATAACACATACATGATGCTTAAGCTATATCGTTCTATCATGACACTTACATGATGCTTGTTATCTTTTGAAAAGACTTGATCTTAGCTGGTGCAAAATAGCTTTGAACATGTGCTATATGGATAATGATAGAAGCTGTAGAATTCCCTTTCGAGAAGAAGTTTATTTTTTTGCCTTTTTTGATAATAATGGTGATATAGTGTATGAGGCATATCACATTTCGGGTTTGGGAGGATTACGTGCGCACAACTTTATCCTTGCATCACAAAGAGGCCCTTTGGGGGTTTTAGCCTCTAATTTTTATGTCATAACGTGACAATATTACTATTATCCTTATGCTTACCCTCTTTTGTATAATTGATTAAGTTTTGTATTTGAACTTATTATCACTTTGTGAATGGTGAGTATGATATGAATGCTGAGTGCCTGAAGTGTTTGACTTTGGTTAATTAATAGTGGCATAAATATGAAAATATGTTCATGTCATCTTTTTTTTTTTTACTTGAAAAGCTTTCGAGTTTACTACCTTTATGAGAAATACACAGTTAGTTGCACCAGAAATTAGACTTACTTCCCTGAATATCTTAATTGTGATTATCTAATCCAGAGCAACAAGAACAGGTGAAGCATATACAAATGAAGTTCAAAGAGGAGATTAACCGGCAGCTGCAGGACTGTGAAAGCACAGTTGAAGAGCTGGAAGCACAACAGAGCGAATTAAAAGGGGCTGTAGAAAAGAAAAGTATGATTTTTTAAACATTTGTCATCCTTATTTCGACAATATTCTCAAATCTGTGATTGTGTTTGAACCTACATACATCTACTGAATAGTTGTTTCAAGTAAATTCATGCCATGAGATATATGTGATGCAGGAAATAGTCATATACTCATATGCTTTTGAAATGTTCTATGTAGTCGTGAAGATGCAACACATGGCTTGAATATTTGTTGAGGGCTTTTTAGTTCACTTTTATGTGTCTTTGAAAGACTCTTTCGGGATGTACCATTGATTCATAAGAGTGAAAGTGTTGATTCCTGCTGTCACAAACTCATGGGAGATAAGTGGGATTGAGTAGGCCCATAGAATTATTGTGGGAGAGGAGATCAATAGTACATTGCCTGTTAGGTGATACTTCCAATAAATTATGCAATGGCAAACATGTGCGTGTGAAACCAGAAGTAATTGCATGCTTCAACAATCCACAAGCTTATGCCATTCTGATCCCTAGAGCCCCGTTTGATTTGATCATGCAGAGAACATTCCACATTTATTTTTTTGTTCTTGTTATTTGTGAGTTTTCACCGTGATTGTTGTTAGTAATTTTGAACACAGCGGCAAAGTTGGCTAGGCTGGAACTCTCAATTTTTTTTTTAAAATTTCTTAGTCCATATAACAATATGCATGTTTACCCCTGTATTGTGATGCCACTTCTTATTACATACAAGTAAATTTCCATTTAAGCTCCCTGTATTTGTACGTTTATAATTGGTTCTTTTATAATATCCGACAGCTAGTTCTAGATTGTGGCTCTAGTGACAGAGCCCGTGTCTAAATCAAGTAATTGAAAACATAAGCCAAACGCTAGAAATGCCATTAAGAAGAAATCACCTCACATATTTCAGTATCTCATTCTCTTTTTGGCCTGATATATTTGTTGAATGCAAAATTTACTTCCGTTTTTACCATGCTAAGTACTTCCCACAACAAAAGAGTTTGCGTGCATCTCCTCTTCCTAATGTGCCATATACATGTAAATTTGGAAATTTTATTATGTAGGAATAGTATTTGTTCTTGATGCTCGCTATATGGAACCAATACGGCATATATGTAAAATTGAATAGAAGAAGAATGGCACAGTAGTCTTTTCCAAAGATGCACTAGCATTTTGGAATGGAGCTACCAATTAGTAAGAGCTTTAACTGTTGGAGTAAAATGCGCGGAAGACACGGTGACCGAGCGGACACGATTCTTGGACAGCACCACAGAGCTCTCGAACGGGCGAGAAATGTAATGAGAAAAGAGGAGAACACACGAAGGTTTAACGTGGAAAAACCCTTCTTGATCAAGGGAAAAACCACAAAAATATACACTATAAAAGGGATTGTTTACAAGTGTTAGCTACACAAGCTCAAACGAAAGAAAACAATCACAAGTGTATAATTTCTCTCTAAAAGTGTTTCTCACTCTATCTTCTCAACGAAGTTTACCCACAGCTCTCTCAAGGCT